>JAODUH010002760.1:0-11811 GCA_027564835.1 Typhlichthys subterraneus | reverse complement strand
TCTTTACAGGCAAAACTACATTAGCAGATTGCTTAGTGGCCAGTAACGCCATCATATCAAGTCGTCTTGCAGGAAAGGTATGTTGTTTAGATGATGCTTTGTTCATAATTGTGGTTGTGTGTTATTATTATTGTATTTTGTTTTGCTATACAAAATATATACATAACATTATATGTAATGCAATGTACTAGTATACTGTGGTTTTACTTCCAGATGAGGAATACTATGTTCTATAGATTTTTATTCATACCTCTGGTTGTGTGTATTAGTAGGCTAGGCCTATATAATCTATATATTGTTGCACTAACCGAATATATGCAAACATCAGATGTACTGCAATTATTTACTAGTATGTGGTTTACCTCTTCCAGCTGAGGTATATGGACAGTCGGGACGATGAACAGGTCAGAGGAATTACCATGAAATCCAGTGCTATCTCTTTGCACTATGCAGTTGGTAAGACTAGATCTCATTCAGTGTTGTTTTGATGTAGTTAAGAAACAGGCACTTCTGGTCGAAACAGTTGTCTTTTCAGTTGTAATGCTTAAGCTTTTGGTATTGGCTTGCTTACACACATTTTCTACTGTTTTACCTCTCTTTGCAGGTAGTTTAGTTCATATTACATCACGTTAAATATGACGTCTGCTCTTTTCCTTCCTAGGAGAGCAGCAGTATTTGTTAAACCTGATTGACTCTCCAGGCCATGTGGACTTCTCATCTGAAGTGTCCACTGCTGTTCGACTATGTGACGGAGCCGTTGTCATTGTTGATGCTGTTGAAGGTGTCTGCCCACAGGTGTGACGTATGACTTATGATGATATAATGCGTCAATTCAATCTGGAACATTCTCCTGTGACAATGAGAATGGACTTAACATTTCTCTGTTATGGTGATACTCCTAGCGAGTCAGAACACTATTGTATATTTATTATAACAGGTTTTTAGGAACCTAGTTGTAGCCTATACCTTTTTTATTGGAACCTTCATTCATATTACGGTGTACTGATTTCAAAAGTCACATAATAAAACAATTTCAAATAATATTTTCCCATTTCTGTGTTGTATGTGTCTGCCTGCCCTACTTCTAGACCCAGGCTGTGCTTAGACAGGCATGGCTGGAGAATATCAGGCCGGTTCTGGTCATCAATAAGATTGATAGGCTGATCTTGGAGCTGAAGCTCACCTCTCAGGAAGCATACACACACCTGAAGAAGATACTGGAGCAGGTGATGTTGCCACCATCAATCCTCCTTCCTGTTCTCAGGGTTTTTACACCATGTATATTTGACACCACACTAAGTGCTTGAAGCATCTCAACTTTGTTAAATAACTTGTACAGCCAATCCACAATAGCTACCTTCTGATTTTCTGATATAACCATGATGAAAGCAGTACATATTGAATATTGTTTTTAATAAGTCAAAATTTGCAACATGCAACTAGTTGCATGCAAGCCTTTCAGCTAAGGAGATCTGAGGTGATGCTGTGAGTGGGTTTAATAATTTTAGTAAAACAAATTTTAATGCTCCTTTTACCCATATACCGCACTGTAATATGACGATATGTAATATGACATCCATATTTTTATTAAATTTTGCATTCTAATATTTTGTTAAAGGTGTTTTAAGTATTTAGACTCTTAGATTTGAGTATTGGGGCAGATGCAGCAGTGCAGGTGCATATAATGAATATGGTGCTATCCCTCTGTAGCAGAAAATACATATTTGGGTCTAATACTGTATGTCAGGGGTTGTCAATTTTTGATTTTTGTAAAGCAAATTCTGAGATTTACTTGGAAATACTTTACATATGTTAGAAATCCATGCCTTTAAACATGTGAGAACCCGGTTACCTATGTAGTATCATATAGTTAGACTGTATTTCATAATTTCTCTGTTCAGGATTTTTTGGGAGGGC
Source organism: Typhlichthys subterraneus (assembly GCA_027564835.1). NCBI lineage: Eukaryota > Metazoa > Chordata > Actinopteri > Percopsiformes > Amblyopsidae > Typhlichthys > Typhlichthys subterraneus. Next base: position 9,894 of record JAODUH010002760.1, on the reverse strand, counting down.
CAGAAATAGGGACAATATACGTAGTTGGTCCCAAGATTTCCATACCCCTCCCTGTAACACCACAACAATATAAAAACAGAGAGCATTCAAATCAGCTCAGTATTTATTCTACTCAAATACAATTTATTACCTTGCTAAATTGACTGTCCTTCAACAGCCTACAATTTCATAGCTAAATCACTTACTGTCCTTTAACAGCATACAGTCTGATAGCTATGCCTTCATTGCAGAAATAAGCACACAATATGGTTGAGAGTCAATGTGCATTATTTGAAAGCTACTGGGTTAGTAGCCTAGCATACCTGCTAACACCCGTCTGCAAAATCCAGTCGGCATTCTCGTGTTAAAATCAGCATCCAAATAATCCAACTGTCTTCATGTAGTCCAATCCTCTTTCCAAAAGAAAATATAAACCACATATCCAAACGAAAAAATCTAATCCAATAAGATGTAGGCTAGATTTACTTGACAATAACATCATCTCATGGCATCTCAAGTGTCATGCCAAAAAGTGATCTGCTAAAACATGGTCTAGACGTTAAAAACGAATTTCTGCCCACAAGAGCACACACAGGCGTATAACCAACCTAATCATTTTTGCCAGTACACATCTATTTAAAGTGAAAACACAATTCTTAAAATGCATGACTACATTTTCCAATCAATGTTTGGCTGAGGATACCTTTTTGGCACAACACCGCAAGATGGAGTTTACCATAGAACACGCGATGGGTGTGGTTACAGCGCTTTCTGCCGACACACCCCCAGCGCTTGAGAACAGATAATTCTGGTTATATTTTCAAACTCAAAACACAAATGTATGTCTGCTTTACACAGTCTTTAAATTTGGCCTCAGGCTAATTTCGTTTATGACCATTAGATGGCGGGCCAGAACATACCTGTAATGTAAATACAAAAACACAAACCACTTAAATAGATGCACTAGGCTACGTACAATATTATAATACTAGACCACTCTTGTTTGCTACTCGAGTTTTTAAACACGCCAACAAACTTGTACAGCATGGCTGTACAAAAACAATGCTTGTACTGCTGTATCATCGGTTGTCTGATAAAACTAAAATAAAAAAAAGCATGCCTTGTTACGATACATTTATAGATTAGCCAACAAGAAAAAATCCTTTCCTCCAACCAACAGCGTTTCACGTGCAGATAGGGAGAGATTGACTGACCTAGTGAAAAGGAAAAAGTACTACTTTCAAAAATAAAAAATGTATTTAAATAACTAGTATTTCTGGTGCAAGCGAGGCTGGCAACATTTAACCGCGCACATCCCTAATCAATTAAAAGGTGGAAAAAGTTCTGACATGATTTATCTTTGGCTCATTCTTTTACATCACAAAAACCTGGCATTTTAACAGGGGTGTGTAGACTTTTTATATCCACATTGCGAATGCTTTCCGATTATTCAGTCCCTTCAATTATTACAATTACTTTATTTAATGAATTAGTTTGTTATATATTTTCTGTGACATAATGAGAGCTCATCACTGCGGATGACTACATCAAAGTGCACAGAGAACAGTTAGCTAGCTAAGTAAAAAAATCATATACCTCGTTAATAGGCTGCAGCCGAGTAAGCCATTAACCGTAGCGCTGCCGCCAGTTTGCAAAGTCAATGTAAACAGTGGTTAATACAGTAGGCCTAATCAAAGGCCATTCTAAAACAGCAGAATAAAAAAAAACTGACAGATAGATCGTGGCCTATTTAAGTCATGAAACGATCTTACCTGTGTCTTATGTCCACATTTTCTTTCACGTGACTCTAAATCTAAACAATAAATATATAAAATAGCCTACATTTATTTCACAGTCTATTTCAGAGTCTTTCTGTGGAGCAGACTTACCCTGCATTCACATCGCCGACGTTTTCAACTCGCAAATCGCTCAGTCACTGACGAGCTATCACCAAGCCCTCTATAGTGTCCAAACCGCCAGCTCGGCGGGCGTGTCTTCGTGCCAGCGACAATAAACTTGAGCGTTTCAAATATGTCAACAGCGACATTACGCCAAATCAAACGCACAAATGCTGTGCATTCCCGCAAAAATAAACATTTTGGAGGGAAATGTTTGTGTATAAATACTGTACTTGGATCTTGTCAAGTATCACCTATTCCACTATGGACCGCAAACAAGCAGCCAGAGATACGTCATAAATAATGGGAAACCCAGAGACCGCAATAATTAGTTTCTCGTCCATGTTTTCAACAGCGAGGGATTTTAAGATAGTTATCTAAAGGAGAGGCAGAGAACAGAGCCCTGTCTGCCATTGGTTGTCGCCAAACTCCGTCACTGGCGACTCGCTGTAAATTTGCATAAAGTTGAAAAGTTCTCAACTCGGATCTGTCGCTGTCGCTGGGAGACTTTGTCGCTGAGCGTAGCTCCGCCCTCTGTCGCCGAGATACGCTTGCGTCCGTTGGAAATTAATTGAAACGTGCCTCTTTGCGAGCTGAACAGGTCGGCAGTGTGAACGCAGGGTTACTGGTAGACCTACCCATGAGTTTACCTTGGCGTCCACTAGGAGGCGCCCATTCACAACATAGCATTCTCTTTTTATTGTGGGTTCTATAGAAGCGATGTGGTAAAGTAGTAAACATCGTCTTCTGTTTTCGTTGAAGTTTATTTTTTATATTTTTATAAATTATACAAAACAATCTGGCGGGCCAGATTTGATTGCTGGCGGCCAGTTGTGGCCACCCCTGCTGTATGTGCTGATCCAAGCGGGCTGTCACCCGCTAGTGGGCTGTCACCTCTGGGGCGTTACAGGCCGCTCCTTGCGAGTACTCCATTTCTCTCAGGACAATAACCAGTTATACATTTCCATCCACGATTGACTTCCAGTGTTTCTCTGTTTTTGTAACAGTGTGGTACTTCATGTAAGTCACAGAACTAGAGCTTACATTTGCATGCATCCATCAGATACGGTATAATCGCTTTGGTAACCATAGTTCGTTTTTCGAACTGTGTTCGTTTTTACACAGTTTGAACAAAACAACTTGTGGTTTCCTCGTGGTTCACCGTGGCTTTGTCGCACACAGGTCAACGCTATCACAGGGACGCTGTTCACATCCAAGGTGTTGGAGGAGCGATCAGAGAAGCAGGAGAGGGAGGACCGCAAGCAAGAGGAGGCAGCCAGAGAGAGCCACTGCCAGGAGGCCACAGAGGGAGAGACCATGTACGACTGGAGCGCCGGCCTGGAGGACACTGATGACTCCGGCCTGTACTTCTCCCCTGACCAGGGCAACGTGGTCTTTGCCAGTGCCATCGACGGCTGGGGCTTCAGGTAGGCTGGCTGCCGCAGGGTGCCCACTTATAGGTGCAGTCAGCCATTTTAAGATAATGCAAGTTTTGGATTCATCAATGCTGCTCTGCTTGTTGGTGACTACAAAGGAGGGGGGCAGTTTTAATGAGGCGCCTTGAATGGGACTTTCTCTGTGTGTGTGTGTGTGTGTGTGTGCGTGTGTGTGTGTGTAGCGTCCAGCAGTTTGCCCACATCTACAGCCAGAAGATGGGCATTCGAACGGAGGTGCTGCTGAAGACTCTCTGGGGAGACTTCTACCTCAATGCCAAAGCCAAGAAGATCATGAAGGGAGCTCAGGTACTGTGCCAATGTGCTGCCTACAGTGGAACATTAGGGATGCCAGAGTTGTCAAGTATATTGTGTTCTGATTGATGTTTGCATAATTGTAGGTGTGGGTGTGTGTATATACGTTAATAGCGCATTTCCTTAAATAAATAAATAAATAAATAACTAAATAAATATAAATATTAAAAAAAAACGTACCGTGATCTGGCGCTAATGGAGAAACCTTTTTCATGCAAAATAAATCCAAATATGGCCTTGTGATTTAGTTTGATGTTCCTAGTTCACACCTACAGTCCCACTGGGTAACTAATCATATCTGGTTGCTTACGACAGGCACCTGACCAAAGCTGCCTGTTCTGCTCGATCATTGTCAATCTGTCAATTATGCAGTTTATGATCCAAGCGATCAGTGGCCCGTGCTCTTAGCAGAGATGCTGTCTGTTTGTGCCAGGAGATGTATTGTATAATGTATGCGTCGATACTTTTGGGATGGCTAACCCTATGCGGTCGGTTGCCTTGTGGCTTGGCTGTGTCTAGCCAGCTAGTGACTGCACCGTAAACAATAGTCTCCTGAGCATGTTCAAGGCCTGTCCACCGTTCACTGACATTTGATGTTACGGATCAAATTGAGAGTTTTTTTTATTGAGGCCTTTTACATGCTCACTGACCGGGAGGATTCTGCCCATCACCTGTATTTGTTTTATCAACGCTCCCCTGAAGTCTTTTTCCACTTCTTGTTGAGTTGGCCTTAATAAAATGCATGCTACAGGCAGCCAACTCGGTGAAGGTTATCACTGGCCAAGAGCTTAAATAATGTTGTTTTCTTCCTGACCTTCCCATCTCTCAGGCCAAGGGGAGGAAGCCACTCTTTGTTCAGCTTGTTTTGGATAACATCTGGAGTTTATACGATGCGGTCGTTACCAGGAGGTGGGTGAATGCTTATTATCTCACAGCTGTCATATGTAAAGGTTGAGTCAGCGATTGTAATATAATATACTTTTTGTCACGTTTCGCCTGCTGCCCGCAGGCGACAAAATAACCTGGCTGACAAAATAACCTGGTGTTTCTACACCACCCTGGCTCTGTAGATGGGAACACAAACAAAAGTGGTTCAGACCGCACCACACAACAATGTTGTCCAATTTGAAGAACAGAAGTCACTCTGTGATTTATTCTCGAAACATTAGCAAATAAACATTACATTTGTGTGACATTATAGAATATACATTACATTAGTATTAATCCTTATTAACATCTCACCTCGGCTGTTTGCTGAAAATCCTTAGTGTGGTTTTTCCTTGTAAATAACAGTTTATATTGTAGACAGTCCTTAAAATAAACTACATTTTACGCAATAGGATACCTTCCTCGAGTCAAGCTTGACGTCTAGAAGTATGAATAATAACAAGTTATCAGGGACCTACTTCACATACATCATAATGGTCCTCTCACAGGACTAGTAAGCTCACAGCACAGCAGCATGACGCCCCGTTATGTTGCTACGCTCGACACAGAGCTGGGTGTGTTGTTGTTGTTGTTGCAGTGCAACCAGTCAGCTACATTATGCAACCATTTTCTTTCTTCTAAGTGTGACTACATTTTATAAGTAGTCGCACCAGTTCAACTGGTGGTCACCACTTTTGTTTTGTGTTTGTCCCTCCGACTCGGAGAAGATCGCCATTTTACAAAAAAAAGTCAAATTCCAAAGTTTCCCTGTGTTGTTTGTTTACGTAGCGTAAATAGCTTGTTGTTAGGCTAAACTATGGAAATACGGTAAAATAAAATTAACAAACATTTGCTTTTCAGCAGACATGATAGTTTATTACAATTGCTTGCATAAATATTGTAAAGTGAGATTTTGTACTTGTATAATGCTCGCGTCCCGCTGCTCCTGCACATGAATACCGGAGCCGTTTATGACATGGCGCTCTGTTGTGAATGTGAATGTACACATACTGTAATCCAAATATTAAGATGATTATTTTTAAATAATGTGGCTGGAGATGGAGAAGCAGCTCAGCCACAGCTGAGTGTGTAGAAAAGCACACGTGCTGATGCAGTAGGCATACAAGATGTGGTAGAAAGGGGATGTAGGAAACTCACCATGCTATTTCTCATACAAAAATAAAAAGAGGTGCGACCAAATCATGTGCTGGTGCGACCAGCTGGGAAGGTTGGTAGCACTGGGAAAAGTTAGTCTGGATCCCTGTGTTGTGAAACATCGATCAGAATGCCCTCAATGGCTGTGCTGGTTCTGTTGTTTCCTGATTGACAGGTGGGCTAAGTGACAGTGGAAATACACCTAAGCTCCACCTCACACATTAGACACACATTGCCAAGGCTGGGATAAAGGCTTCACAGAGCCAGGGCTGGGTAGAAACACCAGATTATTTTGCAGCGCACACAGAATGGACAGCTAGTTGGAATATAATTACTTTCAATGAATTTGCCGTCAACATCATCTTTTACCGTGAGCGACATGTTGTTTGTCCTGCTGCCACCACCAGAGACAAGGAGAAGGTGGAGAGGATGGTGGCGTCACTCGGGGTCAAGGTGATGCCCAGAGACTCCCGCCACTCAGACCCCAGAGTGCTGCTGTGTGCTGTCTGCAGCCAATGGCTGCCCGTCTCACAGGCTGTGCTGTGTATCCTCATTGGCTGTGTGTGTGTGTGTGTGTGTGTGTGTGTCTCTGGTTCATGGTGTACTTGATACAGAACTGTGTCCAGTATGGTGAGGAGGTGTGTTTGATTATTCTTTCCCGCCACTGTTCATTCCCTACTTGTTTAACTCACTGCTGACACATCTGATTCACCAAACAAAGGAAACTCCATATGGGAAGTACGTAACATATGAATACAAACATAAGCCAAGTTGTTGGCCATCTGTAGGCGAGGGTGTGTACGTCCTCGTCAAACACAGCACAATGCAGTCGGGCCCTCGCCGAGTCAATTAGAATAGAAGAGATGTTACCTCTGTGGGCTTTGCACCGCGTCCTAAAGGAACACAAGCGAGTGTCCGTGTCAAAATCTGTTTGAGTTGTTTGCTATTGGAATGCCATAACTGGTCACAGATGCAACACTGAATCTGTTAAATATGCTCTTTTGTTACGTCACCTATACTTAGCAGACCCTTTGTCCGTAGCACCTTTTCATCGCGAACACCAGGAAGTGATGTAGAACAAACGTTTTGGTATGGTGGGTGTGTTCTCCTTGACCCTGCCTGAAGCCATGGTGTGCGAGAAGCTCCCCAGCCCCTTGGACATGGCTGCTGAGAGGGTGGAGAGGCTAATGAGCGTCGGAGCACGCCGGTTCGACTCCCTGCCCGAACAGACACAGGAGCTGAAGAACGGTATCTCGCACGCACGCGGTCACACATTTAAATTTTCATACATGCACGCACGCACTCACTGACTGACTGACTGGATGGCTTCTTCCATGTCTGAATGAAAATAGCTGTAATAACATAATAATAATGTCTAGGTATTGCAACTAGACACCGGATTTTATAAAGAAGAAAACAACATTCAGATTCAGACCCTAATTAATGAATTACCATCTATATTCAAGTTACAATGTGTTTAAAATGGCCATCTTTTCCAAACCATTAGGGGTCATCACTTCACCAGATTATTGTGGACATGGGCAAGATTTTCCTGTGACACACACACACACACAAGAACACACAGAACAGAACACAGAAGAACTGCTTTGAATTGTCCAGCAAGGTCATTGTGCTCTATTTACATTTAGTGGTTTACTCACCAGTCCAGAAGAAACTTTTGAGTCAGCATCAAACATAATTAATTTAGGTTGCTTCTCGCTTCTGCATCATATACAGCGGTGCGCTGAGTGTATATAAATCAGGCTGTAACAAACTACTGCTTCCTACCAGCCATCGTACAAATCCTTGCGATGTTCCGACTGTCATCAAAGTCAAAGATATATCTGTAAGACTTCCCCGACGTCGGCCGCTTGATTCACATCACGGCCATGCAGGTTCAGCTAAATGCCCCGATGTAAACAAACAAACAAACAAACACTTTGACCGTGACCCCGCTTGTCTGAATCAGTCTGTTTTTTAGTTTTTTATTATAAGGAAATGTATTTCTTGTTGGTATGGTCTCTTATGCTGTGTGTGTGTGTGTGTGTGTGTGTGTATGTGTGTGTGTACTGTAGGGCACTTTGCGAGTGTGGAACTGTGTGTATGACTTTGTCTCTCTCTCTCTCTGTTCATTTGTCCATCTGTCTGTCTGTCTGTCTGTCTGTATCTATCTCTCCATCTGTGGGCATGTGTGTCTGTCTGCCTGTGTGTCATTGTGTATGGCACTTATTCTGAGCGTGTGTGTGTCCACAGATTGATATGTGAGACATTCCCATCTTGTGTAAACTGTACTTTCAGAGGCGTGATGAGATCCAGTACCAGCCCATCATCTCATTAATAATATAAAATGCCACTGTTCATTCGGCAATATGAGCAACTGGAGACTTAAAATGAATGGACCAAACGTATGCTACGCTAACATTTGGTGTCTACTCACCATTGTGTGTGGGTGTGTTGTTGTACATATGTGAATGTGTACAGTGCATTGCCTTGTTTGTGTTACAGCTTTCTTGAAATGTTCCAGTGAAGAAGATTCTCCCGTCATCATCTTTGTGTCTAAGATGTTTGCTGTGGACTCCAAAACCTTGCCCCGGAACAAACAGAGGTACAGAGACTTGTGTGTGTGTGTGTGTGTGTGTGTGTGTGCGTGTGTGCATGCCTCCCTCCGTGTGTAACGGTGGCAAGCCGGTAGCGATGTGGAGTACGTTTACGTAAACCTCACTCTCCGACATCTCAGGAACGCTCCAGTGCCAGAGGCTAGGGCTCTGTCTTGCTAGGGCGTCTGCCTCTCAACCCTGGGGGAGCGGGTTCGCGTCCCAGTCTGAGGGGACTGGTTAAGGCAGGTGTAACCGGTCATGACCGACCAGTTGCACCTGCTTTTACTGTATATAGTGCACTGTTGTGTTTAGACAGTAGATGGCGCTGGTGTTCTGTCACCCCTGATAACAGTCTCTGGTCAAAGGCCTGATGCTGACAGGCATTGGGTGTTGATCAAAGTATTTATTTATATCAAATAAAAAGCTTCTACTGGCTTTGCTGACAATTGTTAGCTGTGGATGGATCCATAGCTATGTTCTGTTGCTATGGAAACCATCTATTGACAAATACTTGAGGCCCGTGCTGTCCTCGGGGACGTCCACACCTGCCCACCTGGGTCAGCCCGGGTTACTTACACACACACACACGCACGTCAAGTCACTTTATTTATAAGGAACATTTAAAAACAGCCAAGGCTGACCAATGTGCTGCACACAACAATGCAATTAACAATGAATGTAAATATCTATAAAATAAACCACAATGAAGCACTATAAACAAACAAGACAGTGTAAGCATGGTGTCCCAGAACTTACTGGAATTCTAAAGAAAATGTTACTTTGTAATAACTGATAATGTAGGCCTATTTTCCCTACATAAACAGTGTCAAATCCTCATTTAAGTGCATGTGGATTATATCTATCTATCCTGTCTATCTATAAATCTATCTATCCATCCACTCTCCTGATTCCCTTCCTTGCTTATTTAGTTTCTAACCGAAGCAACACTGAGCCTTGAGAGTAATTCCGCACTCAGTTGCTTTGCTTCTCCTGACCTTCGCCTAGCTTATTTTACATTTCTGTGTCATGTCTTGTCTGACGTGCGGTTGTGTGTCGCCACGGTAGCCTAGCCCAGAGCCACGTAGAAGGGAGTTGTGCCAAATGGACGTTCGAAGTTCTCAACGGTCACATGCTTGGCGGCCATTTGAACCAATAAATGCATAATTAGTAGTCACTACATGCATCAACATGCATTTATAATATACTTTATTAGGGTGCTTCCAATATTAGAGTTAACTTCAGGGAACTGATCCACCATGGCTGTGAGAGAGACCATCTGTTGGTGTGAACAGAGTTGACGCGACTCTCTTCTATATGGCTCTAGCCTAGCCTAGCCTGCAGTCTGCTATCCTGCAGAAGGGAGGGTCCCACAATAGGCCCCAGGAATGGCGTTCCCTCCTCTCCTGTCCTCCTCCTGCCTGCGGCTAATTGCCGGTTCTGGTGTCACCCTGCCAAGGAGGCCGAGCAGCCACAGAACAACCTGTCAGGAGGAGGGGGGGGGGTCTGTTGGAGGGCTTGCTGCAGAGCAGCTGAGGTGAAGATATGGGAGGGACAGGGAAAGAGAGAGGCTGATGGGGGGGGGGGGGGGGA
>JAODUH010002759.1:0-11812 GCA_027564835.1 Typhlichthys subterraneus | reverse complement strand
TATATATATATATATATATATATATATTAAGTACAATTAATTTCAATTATTTGCGATAGAGCTGCCTACCCTACTTGATAACATTGAGGATAAGGAAACCCTTAACCAAGGTACAGTATATTGGGATATATTTTTATACATGTAAAAGGGGTTTTGATTAATCTTGTATCACCAATTTCAAATCTTATGATTTGCAACATCAATACATGCTTACCTAAAAATTAAATTTTTCATAAACGTTCCCATTACGTACCTGAACGTGTCTACTTACAAAAATTATATCCTAGCTCTATTCAAGACGTGGAAATGTGGGGGCGCCAAAATGTCGAAATAACGTTATTTACAAACGTTATAACTGACGACCCTGAATCATTCCTGAACGTAGAAAACATAACGTCGCCCGTTGGTGCCATACGTCAAAACGACAATCTACGTTCCCAGTGCTTTCCAGAAACTACTTTTTGGCGCCTCTCAATATGCCTTCTTACGTTGTTTAATAACGTTATGCGCTTACCTAAAAATATAATTTTCCTAATATTTACCAAAATGAGTCCCAGCTAGAGCTATTCAGGACGTGTTGTGGGGGCGTCAGAATATCCAAATAACGTTATTTACACACGTTAATAGACCCTGATCATTCCTGAACTATAAAGCATAACTTCCCCATGGTACCTTTGGTAAATTATAACAATTGTTACATTCTCAGATGTGGAGGGGATGTCTTGGATGACACGCCTCTTCAACATCACGTGGAAGTCAGGGACAGTGCCAAAAGAGTGGCAGACTGGGGTGGTGATTCCCCTCTTCATAAAGGGGCCAATTAAAGGGGTATCACACTACTCAGCCTCTCTGGTAAAGTCTACTCCAAGGTGCAGGAGAGGAGGGTTCAACCTCAGATTGAAGAACAACAATGCGGTTTACTCTCGCAAGGATACTGGAGGGGACCTGGGAGTATGCCCTTCCGAACTACATGTGCTTAGTGGATCTGGAGAAAGCATATGACCAGGTCCCCTGGGAGATACTGTGAGAGGTGCTGCGGGAGTATAGGGTGAGGGCGTCCCTTTTAAGGGCAATTCAATCCCTGTATGTCCAAAGGGAGAGCTGTGTACAGATTCCCCGCAGTAAGTCAGACTTGTTTCAGGTGCGGGTTGGTCTCCACCAGGGCTGCGCTTTGTCACCAATCCTGTTTGTGATATTCATGGACAGGATATCGAGGCATAGTCATAGTGGAGAGGGGTTGCGGTTCGGAAGCCTGGGGATCTCATCGTTGCTTTTTGCAGATGATGTGGTCCTGATGGCATCATCGGCCCATGAGTACCAGCACTAACTGGATCGGTTCGCAGCCAAGCGTAAAGCGGCTGGGATGAGGATAAGCACAGCTAAATCTGAGGCCATGGTTCTCAGACTAAAACCGATGGAATGTCTACTCCAGGTAGGGAATGAGTCCTTGCCTCAAGTTAAGGAGTTTAAGTACCTCAGGGTTTTGTTCTCAAGTGAGGGGACTATGGAGCAGGAGATTGGCCAAAGAATCGGAGCAGCGGAAGCGGTATTGCAATATCTTATCGAACCGCTGAGCCGAAAGGCAAAGCTCTCGATCTACCTGGCAAATTGTTGTTCCTCCCCTCACCTATGGTCATGAAGGGTGGGTCATTACCGAAAGAACAAGATCACAGGTACAAGCGTCCGAAAAGGGTTTTCTCAGGAGGGTGGTTGGCTTCTTCCTTAGAGGTAGGGTGAGAAGCTCAGCTATTCATCGCGTCGAAAGGAGCCAGTTGAGGTGGTACGGGCCTCTGGTAAGGATGCCCCCTGGGCGCTTTCCTTAGGAGGCTTTCCAGGCACAACCAGCTGGGAGAAGGCGTCGGGGAAGACCCAGGGCTAGGTGGAGAGATTATATCCCCACACTGGCCTGGAAACGCCTCGGGATCTCCACCTCACAGCTTGCTAATGAAGCTTGGGAAAGGAAGGTTTGGGGTCAGCTGCTGGAGCTGCTGCCCCTGCAACCCGACTCCGGATAAGCGGATGATGGATGGATGTTGAAATGTGTATATATATCTCTGAATGTACAGTATGTCTGTGAAAATAGCAACATGATACAAAATGTTCTGATTCATTTCATGTTTGTGTGAGGCTTGTAAATTGGACTATGGAGGTGTAGTTAGATAAACAGAAGTTGAATAATAAATATAGCCGCAAGCGGCAATGATCGGGGTCCAAGCACGGCCCTAAGTTGAGGACCATTGAGGAGAAAATGCTAACAGCAATTTTAGTAAAGATTTCATAGCAGCAAAGAGATGTCACAGCCAAATATCAAAGCTGCCTCCACAAGGAAGCTTTGAACTCACAACCTTCAAAGTTGTGACAGAGTTGATAAATCGCTACGCCTTTAAAGATGCTGCAATAATCTTCAAAAAATATAATTGAACTGCATTGAATTGCACAATTCCACCAATAGATGGCAACATGAGACCCATAAAGGGGGACCTGCTATTTGGCCATTTGTGCAACATTGAATAAATATTATTTAGATACTTCTTATCTGTCTTTTGCAAAATGTTATGTCTCTTCCAAATAAAAGGTCAGATATGTAGGATTTTGGCATATATCATGATAGAATTCTGTATGTATGATTGTAACAAGCAGATATCCAGATCATTTAAATATTGTCTTCAAAGCCAACAGACCTGCAAACTATTCTTGACAGTTTGAGTGTACCCCCAGCTGGATTTTAACTGACTACCTTCATATCTGCAACAGGCTATCTTATCCACTCAGACATTGAAGCAGCTGTAACTGAAAGAGCTTTCTTTTTTTTCTTTTTTTTTCCCCAAACCAAAATTGTGAATATTTGAATCTGACATATTCAAAAGTATGGTATGGAGATGCTTTATACAGAATTCCGTTTGAATATCAGTCGCAGTCTTAGACGAGTTGTTCAAAATATGTTTTTCAGACTTTCTGAGATTGCAGGATTACAAACTGACACAGCTGGATTCAAACCAACTACCTTGTGTATTGCAAGATTCCATTTTACCCGCTCAGCCATGGAAACTGTTCTATGTACACGTTTGTTTTGTCCTAAAAAAAAAACATTGAATTTCAAAGATAAAATATTATTATTATTATTATTATTATTATTGGTAATTTGTAAATTGTGTTGATGATAATCTAACAATTATGATGCCATACATTTGTATACTAATTAAGATGTTGATTGGACATTAAGAGTGAATTATTTAGGCCACTTTAATTTTGTGACGTCATAACAAAACTTTGACTGAGTAAATTAACAAAACGGTTTTAGATATCAAAATTTAACAATTTAAGATTAGCCTGGTCTGTAGATGCTATAATCAAAATTTCATTTGAATCTGAGTAGCAGTCTAAGAGTAGTTGATCAAAGTAGGTTTTTCATACATTGTAAAAATGCAGGAAATGTGACTTGTAAAAAGTCCAAATTATAACGAAACTTGATAAAAGTGCCTTGTAGAATACCTAAGAAAAAGGAATTTTGAATTTACATAGATCTATGTACCAAATTTCATGTTGATTTGACATTCACAGCGGAACTTACATGCTTTTGAACTTCGATAAGCCGTTTATCAGAAATATCGGTGAGCCAGCTAATTGGCACTTTAGAAATTATATGCAAACGCCAAAGGTATAACTAAACAAAAAATGTTAGTTATATCTTTAAAGGTTCTTGAGATATCGACAAGAGGCTATTGTAGCGCCCCCTATGGGCAAAATGTTACGAAATTTGGGTATCGTCTAAAGTTTTCCAAAGAAAATGTGCGTGTAAAGTTTCGTTATGTTCGGACCATGGGATCAGAAGATATTTGTCAATGAGTAATTATGGGAAAATCTGTCAAAGTTGATTTAGTCATAACTTCGGAACGAAGTGTTAAATCAAAATTCTGTGAATTACTTTTTGTTACCATGGTCTCTAGATGATGTCTACCAAATTTTGTGAGATTTGGATGAGTGGTCTCAGACGAGTTAATTTTGAATTAGCATTCAGTTTTTTGGAAATAGTGTGAAAAGGAGACATTTTTACAGCAGAAAACCAGTGAAGAAAATATGCAGAAGACTTGAGAGAATGAGAAGAAGAAGGAATTCTGAAAATGGGCCTAGCCATTTTGGAGATATGTGTCAAAAGGCAAAAGTGATTGCTATAGCGCCACCTATAAGCGCAGTACCTTGAATTTGGGTCTCTGAGTAGTGGGGGCAATCTGTGGTCTTGTGGTGAAGTTTGGTGTTTCTGGGCCGTACAGTTTTGTCTGGCCAAACACTTTTAGCAGAGAATAATAATAATAATAAATATAGCCGCGAGCGGCAATAATTGGGGTCCAAGCATTGCCCAAAGTTGAAGACCCTTGAGGAGAAAATGCTAAGAGCAATTTTAGTAAAGATTTCATAGCAGCAAAGAGCCAAAAACAGCCAAATATCCAGGCATCCTTCAAAAGAAAGCTTTGAACTCACAACCTTCAAAGTTGTGACAGAGTTCATAAACTGCTCTGCCATTGGAGATACTGCAGTATGAGTATTTTTTTTCTTCAAAAAATATAATTGAACTGCATTGAATTGTACAATTCTACCAGTGAATGGCAACATGGGACCATAAAGCGGACCTGCTAAAAATGATTTAGCCTTTTGTGAAACATTGAATAAATATTTAAATATTTCTTATCTGCCTTTTGCAAAACGTTGTCTGTTCCAAATAACAGGTCAGAGGTGTAGGATTTGGACATATAATCATGATTGAATGCTGAATGTATGGTTTTATAAGCACATATCCAGATAATTTAAATGTCAACAGTCAACAGACCTGCAAACTGTTCTTGACATTTTGAAAAGCTTAAAGTGGCTGTATGTAGTATTTTAGAGCTATAAATATAGTATACTTTCTTTAAAATGTCATAGACATCCATCAGCTATCAGTGAGTGAAGTGTTCAGTGAGAATATCTGCCCTTGTTTACAGCTCCCGCCTCTATAAATTAAGATATAGATTTTACTAGCGTCCCTGGATTCTTTGACCAATCAGATCCTCCATCCCGATTGGTCCAGCGAATCTGCCTTGCCTGTCAATCACATGTACGCCAGATACACAGCATCTGGCTACAAGTTTAAGTTGTCGCATCGCTATATCTGATCCACACGCAACAATCCGTTTCCATAGAGCAACTAATGTAAAAAAAAAAAAAAAAAAAAAAAGCATGGAGACATAAATAATAACAAAATGTCTACTGTAGCTGTAATGTAGGCTACTGTAAATAGTAATTGTTAAAGAATGGCGAGACCTGACTCGAGGGAGAAGGAATTACTAACTGGATATTTCACTACTGAACAGGTAAACCACTTATTCTTATTTGGATGTGTCGAAACTAAGCCATGTAGACTTTTTTTTTGGTAGAGAAAAGAAATTACATACACAGCTATACGTACGGTGTAATAAAACAAGACGGTACCGTACCGGGTAGTCTAGCTTCCATTGTACGGTAGCCAGTACGGTAGTGGTGTAATAATTCTCATGTACTGAGAATATATAATAAAGAGTATTCAATCATTGTCTTTCAAACATTATATTGGAATCATGAGGCCAATGTTATTATGGGTCGATATGCAGCTCAATATTAGACTGGTGAATTGGTTACGGTGTTGTGCCAAAAAGTGATTTCCTGACAGAAAGTGATTTTGCCTTCCAGCCCAGCTCTGTTTTCGTCACTACGGTGCGGTAAAACGATTGCAATACCGCTCCCGCTGCGCTGATTCTCCGGGCAATCTCTCGCTTCATAGTCCCCTCACTAGCGAACAAGACCCCGAGGTACTTGAACTCCTTCACTTGGGGTAAGGACTCATTCACTCACTATAGATTACCCATTACCGACTAATGATTAGCTGCTAACAGTAGACTAAGCACCTGTACTGTTATGTAACAACAATATACTGGTAGCCTAATTATGAAATTGGTGTTTAAGTAGCCTACCTGTGAATCGGACATACCATAGTTGACTTGGACGATGCCGAACCATTCACAAGGGTTGAGAAGGTGGGCGGGGTTACTCTCTCTCTTTAAATACAGCAGCTTTAAGTTTCACAAACAGTTTGAGTGTTATTTTGAAAATAGGTTATCCCCAGCTGGATTCGAACTAACTACCTTCATATTTGCAACAGATTCTCTTATCCACTTAGCCATTGAAGCAGCTGTAACTGAAAGGCCTGTTAATGTTTTTTTTACAAAACATAAATGTTAATATCTGAATCTGAAATAGTCAAAAGTATTCTTTTTCCGCTTTTCTCCCGATCTAAATGTGCATAGTCACTTTGCATCTCTGGCGGAGTGACACCATACGCATTTTATGGATGATTCTACAGCATGTATTAAAGTAAGTTTATTCGATGCGTTGCTGAATTTCAGGACATTTGCTGCTAGTAATCTTGGTAGTAAAGCGCTCAACAATAGTTAAGCGGAGCTTTCAGGTGTGCCATTACACAAATATGCAGGATATTAGGCTTAAGTCCGCAGTGACGTGAGTGAAAGCCATTAACATTCTCCAGTTCTAATGACTGGCATTAACTTAGTTATTGGTTTAAAGAGCACAAACGCTAATTGTCAAATAAATTATTTATAGATTTTTTTTTATTTTTTAAAGCAAGGACTTCAAAAAGACTCAAGTCAACAGAATTAATAGTCTAGTTCTCAAAAACAAAAGTATCACTTTTAAACTTAAACACTATAGTCAATGAGGGTAGAAACATTTACATTTAAATAAAAAGTTATGGTACATTTAATCTATTACAAATTATATATTCTTACAGAAGTAATCATTCTGTATTTTTCATTTACATAGTTCACGGTTCTTCCGGAAATTCATAATTTTGTAGTTGGTAGAATTGAGGTTACGTTGTCGTGTTTGTTGTATGCGATGTTGAATGGGCCATTGTCCAAAAAATGTTCTTCCAGGTCTTCAGGCTCATGGATGGATGGAATGTGGGTAGTGCAATATAATTGAAGAACGTGGTTCGTCAGTTTAAGTGTTTTGTCTGTGTTCATCATTATGGTTCCCGAATATTTTTTAAGATATGACTGTGGTAACATCATTAAGCGACAGTCAATGCATCTGTGTTTGTTTTGTCGATTAAAATCTAGCTGTGGCTTGTTACATCTTGGGCAATAGTATTGTTGCTGTATCTCAACTGCAGTGATTGGTCCTTCAATTGAAAAATATTCTTCAGTAATGTTTGTAATTGTGTTTGACAAGTTTTCGATTTCCTGAATGACTGAGTTTTTAGTGAGTGTAAGTGATGTGTTGGAGTAGTATTTGCGTGTAGTAATGTTTGTGAACATGTATGACTTGCCCAGTTTTATTTTTTCTGTCTGCTCCTCCCATGCATCCAATGAAATAGATGGAGTCTCAACAGCTATTACACAGCTTTTGTGCTTTTTGTAAAATTCTTTGATGTTAACGTAGTCAGTGTCTTCAGTAAAAATAACTTTTGCTTTCAGGTTTTGGATCTAATGGAATAAGACAGGATTTACCAAGTTACAAAGAGTAATATCATGCAGACTAAACAAACATACATCATCTATGTTAATAATAATGAAAATGTCTTATTCTTGTGAGTTCTGAATAGACAATTCACGTGAGAGTTACTTACATGTCGTTTTGCTGGTAAAGTTTTTGTTTGTTCAATGTTTTCATGTACACTGATTTATGGTGGTTTTGGTTTGAAGGTTACGTTGACAACTTCAATCATAGAGCCACGTGAAAACAGAACATCAAATTCTTGGCCACCTGTGGAATGTAAGAATCAAATAAATGTCACATCATAAAAAGTTATTAAATTAAAAAAACACAGTTATACAATTGAGAAATGTAGAAGTGGTGTCCCTGCCGATTTCAATAAATGTCCTTTCATCTGCTGTATCTGAAACTTGCAAGCTGATTTTTGGAAAAAATAAAACTTGCAAGCTGACTTTTGGCAAAAATAAAACCTTCCTACTGCCAGAGCATTTCATAAAATGAAAAATGAACACAGTTATGATCTGAATAATACTTTCAGTGTATTGAAAAATAATAAAAATAAAATTGGCAGGCAAGACATTTGCACTTACTTTTACATAATGATTTGGTGATACTGCAGAGTCGCACTGGTGTTTTCTGTTTTTCAGCTTGACAAAATTCTTCATATTTTTCAGAAAGAAATACAACAGTGTTGTGGTACTCATTTTTTTGTTTTTGTATAATTGACTGGAAATATCGGTTGTTACGCTGGGAAATTAAAATGTTTGTTGTAGAATGGATATAACCTTCAACGCTTTCCATTTGTTTTCCATTTGTTCCATTTTCATATAGCCTGGGTACTTTGGGTTTTGGTTCCATGTTGATGTTGTTGCATTGTTGGTGCAACATTTATAGCCAGTTAAAGATAACAACACATTATATTGGTGATGACTAATTGACAATTAAGGCTAATTAATCTAACTCGTTGGGGTCTACGATCACGCCGGCGTGATTGGATCACGTGACTCAGACTACGTTCACACTGCAATCCTTAATGCTCAATTCAGATTGTTTTGCTTTCACATTACCTGTTAAATGTGGCACATATCAGATCCTAGTATGAACTGATCACGGTTTCGAAGTGACCGCATGCTCAAACGAACAAGACGTCAGCGCGCTGTGTCAAATGGAAAAGTAAACATTGACTGAGAGAATGAAGTCAGCCTTACGGTCATTTTACAAGTTAACGTGAGGTGGAAGCTAGCGAATGTGTACAGAAGAAAGCCAAATAGCTGACTGTTATAGGCTACAAAAGCCTGTTAAACACTAACATGGAATATTTGCTCTGCCAGAAATTATGCAAATTTCCTGCAGACGGTCAGTGGATTTCATCTGCCCGTATCTGTAGCGCATTCTTTCTGTGTTGATCGTGGGCATTGATACATTCAGCAAGTCAGACATTAGGCGATTGGATGAGGCGGTTATAAACCATGCAAAAGGGTTTCTTTTAATTTATTTGTGTATTTCTGCTTAAACAATTTAGGCTACTTAATTTACATTGCACTGTCTGCTCCGCGAGGCAGCATATACTGCGATGCGTGTGCAGTATCCAAACTCATTATTTAACATTGGGGAGGATGATGATCCTCTCCGTGTAGACGGCCTATTGTGTGCAATAATTAACACATCGCTTTGTCCATCAAGTGACTACTTTATTATTTAGCCTACCTGTCAACATTGGGATTTTAAAATAAGGGACATTTTCCAGCGCAATTATCCATCCTTGCATCATTACATTATGGTTTTGGCTGCACAAATAACGTTTGCTAAGAATAATGAGAACCCAAATCACCATGTATATCTTCTCATTTTTTGAAAATTAGTTTCCTCCGTTTAGTCGGCAATAACATAGGTTTCACATTTAAATAAATTACAAATTAAACTTTACTGAGGATGTTACTCTGGTCTTATTTAACATAAAAAATACATAATGCAATACAACGGGCGAAATATATAGACTATGCCATGTATTTACACAAGCGTCACAAATAAATGTCTTAAAAGAAAAAAGAAAACAAAGGATATCCAATGAGCTAAAAGTACAGTATTTAATAGCCATAATAATTAACTTCAAATTTTCAATATGTTTTGGCAATTCAGCCATTGTAATGCAAATCAAGCTTTGAAATCGCATTAATTTTATCTACGTTGAGGATGTTTACCGACATGTGGTCATAGTCATGTGCATTTCTATATTGATTTAATAGCAGATATACTGGTTATGACATCATTAACCAATGTAGTCTCAAGTGATTGTTGGTCTAGTAAAATCAGTGATGTCAGTGATGTAACCAGGGACATCACTGTAGTTTGATATAATGTAATTTTAGCTATTTTGAACAAAAAGTAAGCTGTAAAATCTAACAATAGGCAATTCTTTTTGGTCATGGTTAGCTAAAATCTTAGTGTTATAGGCCTACTGTCTGCTCTTCCACAACCAACCAATTAACCAATTTGGATTAGAAATGCCTGATCCAATTAGGTTAATTGGTTGGTTTTAAAATGACAGCAGGGTCAGCTGTGTTGAGATTTGTTTCTGAAGCAAATGGTGAGTGTCCCAGAATATTATCATTTACATTGAAATACAGGATGTCATATAAACAGAAGCATATATAAAAGAAGATAAGGGGAAACAAATGTTTTTAGGTGTTTACATTTCTGAAGTAACTAAGCACAGCAAATTCTATGAAAAAAGCATGATTACATTTATGTTTGGTGTTGTATTGTTGTAGGCACTAGCATAAATTAAAGGTTTTGTAGTGCTATTATACGTGCTCTAGTCTAAGAATGTATTGAAGTTCAGAAGGTGTGGTCTCTATTAATTTACTAATGACTGTGTATTCTAAATAAATATTGGAACAACTGTTGTTAAAGGTAATTTGATTACTTTGTAAGCATATCTGCTATGCCTGTAGTTAGTTTATTTTATGATTTCCCTAATTGACGTTCTTGCTTAATTTTTTTATCCAATTGTTTTGTTTGTAGTCTCAATGTCACTGCACTCCAATTTTATATAGATGTTCTCTAGTTTCTGTCTTGTAACTATTGTTTTATATTTTTAGATACCAAGAAAATAGAATTACAAGAGATCACAGGCAGCAAAGAGGCGTTTTCCAATGACCAAATGCTGCCTCCTAAAAAAAGATCTGCACATGAGATGGCTGTTACCTCTGATCAAGAGGAGCAGCCAGTCAATGATTATGCAGTTGACTCAAACTTCCTGCCAACTGAAAGTGAAAGTCTGGAAAGCACTTGTTCAATTTCAAACCATGCTCAAACTATGTTCTCAAACAGTCCTTCTGATTCACAATTGGCTGACCATCTTTTTCAGTGCACGACAAAATATGACCCTTTCCATGTTGTCCTTGAACCTGCAACATTCACTCTACAAGGATCCTTCCATCAGGGTAATAAATGATTTGGAGATAATGCTGGTAAGCAATGTGGTCCAATCAGTCTATCTTCAATTTTTAAGAGTACAATGTCAAATGTGCTTGTTTGGTCCAAAGATAATCTGGATGATGTTTTGGTTCAAATGAACTATATACAAAGTTGCAGACTGAAGGTAAAATTGCTGATACTCAATATGGCTATGTTGCAGTGAGCGAATTGCCAAGAAAGATTAAATAATGGGATGTTGAATTTTGCATTGATTACGCTGACTCTTTCACTGGATTAATAGGTGTAGAAACAAGGTCAAGTATTTACCACTTCCAATCAAGTAAATGATGACCGTGATGTTGTTTTGGTGAATGAGATGCAAAATGCTTTCATATTTTTTCCTTTGACCATACAGCAAAAGAAGCACCTTTGCTTAAAACTGAATATTGTGGCTGTTATAACTGAAGTTGCTGATTTGAACGAAGGCATAGAGATGGCGCAACCCTGTCAGACGAAAAGTATCGGAGGAGATGGTAATTGCTTTTTCAGAGCTTTATCACATGTGGTAAGTGGAACTGAAACATATCACAGAAAGATTAGACTTGCTATTGTGAAGCATATGACTGTACATTCTTGTAGATTTTTGTCACATTTTAGACATGGCTATACCTCTATTGAGCAGTATGTGAAAGAATCTCAAATGAGATATGTTGGAAATTGGGAAACTGAACTTGAAATACACGCTGCAGCTGATCTGTTTAGCGTGCCTATATTTACTTTCACTCGCAACTACTGGCTCAAGTATTCACCTTCCAACATGGAGGCAAATGACCGGGCAATTTATTTGAACAATCTGAACGAATGTCAC
>JAODUH010002758.1:0-11812 GCA_027564835.1 Typhlichthys subterraneus | reverse complement strand
GTGTGTGTGTGTATATATATATATATATAGACACACACACACACACACACACACACACACACACACACACACACACAGTGTATATTGCAGCTGAAAGCTTTGCTGATTGTTGGGCTATATATTTCTTTGTTTCTGTTAGCTGGAATGACTACCAGCCCACAGTTTAGCACTGACTGTGTTTGGTTGATATTGCCTTTGATGTCAGAAAGCATTATGTGAGTCATCCAACTAACTGTCAGGAGTTTGATTTGATTTAAGTTGTAGAAAAAAATGAGTTCAATAGTCATTCCAAGACCTAGGTGCTGCTGCTATAACTTAACACCTTAGCTCTCACAGGACCATATGTTAGTACTGTAGCACTTTTATGGCCAGGGCACAATCCTTGTTTTAGACACCAATGATACAGATCCCAAGATGTAGAGATGTTTAGTACCCAAGATGGTCAGTGTCATTACTGTATGCGAATTCTAATTATTTTGTATTGTATTTTAATTCTATTGTATTGTATTCTATCCTTTCATTTTCAGAGTGCTCAGTCAGTGCCATAGCAGACTTGGTTTTTCTGGTGGACGGGTCATGGAGCGTGGGCAGGGAGAACTTTAAACACATCCGTAGTTTCATTGGCTCCATGGCAGGAGCCTTTGACATCGGCGAGGACAAAACCCGGGTAGCTGTTGTCCAGTACAGCTCAGACACACGCACAGAGTTTCCCCTTACCCGGTATGCAAAGAAGGGAGATCTGCTAAGGGCCATAAGCAACCTGCCTTACAAGGGAGGAAACACTATGACGGGTAAGGCATTGGTTATACATAGGACAGATGGATTAATTTAACAACACTAAGTGGACATTCTTAAACTAGACAATGAACTACATAATGATTTTTGGAAATGGTTTCAAGATGCAACCCTGCATTATTTGTTGCTTTGTAGTTAATAGCCTTTCATGCTTTTTCTAAAAAGCCTTTATGTTGTTTTACCTCAAAAAATGGTAAAGCCCAACACAGGCTAACACAGTATTGATAATACTTCCCTGGGATGGGGTGATCTTTGATATATGATAATACATCATCTCTGTTCCAAGGTGATGCCATTGATTTTCTGATAAAAAACATCTTCACGGAGGCAAGTGGATCTAGGAAAGCTTTTCCAAAGGTAGCTATGATAATCACTGATGGAAAATCCCAAGACCCAGTTGAAGAGCATGCAAGAAGACTCAGGAACATTGGAGTGGAAATCTTTGTCCTAGGTATGTCTTATTGTGCCTAATGTTTAATATTTGCCTGCTTTTATATTAAGATTCGGACATGGTAGATAACAATAGCTAATGTTTCCTTACATAATGTTAAAACACCAATATAGCAATTCAACGCGAGTCACATTTCTGTTGTGCGTATTGCATAATCCAGGCATCAAAGGAGCAGATGAGGATGAACTGAGAGAGATTGCCTCCACACCGCACAGCAAGCATATGTACAATGTGCCCAACTTTGACATTATCCAAGACGTACAGAAAAAGATAATCACAGAGGTGTGCTCTGGTGTTGAAGACCAGCTTGGCATTCTGGTCAGCGGAGAGGAAAGTGAGTCAATTAATTAAGTAAAGGAGGTTTCAATATACTTATTTTGATTGCTGTCTATCTAACAAATCAGTTCAACACAATGATTTGGTTTCTTCTTTTCTCTGCTCAGTGGTCGAGCCAGCCTCTAACCTGCAAGTGATAGAAATAGCCTCCAAGTCTATGAAGGTAATCTGGGACGAATCTCTAGGTGATGTCTCAGGCTACAAGCTCGTCCTCATTCCCATGCTGCCTGGCATGAAACGTCAAGAGCTGTACATGGGGCCCACACAGACCTCTATCAATGTCCGTGACCTGTCTCCTGAGACAGAGTATGAGATCAGCCTATATGCCCTCAAAGGTTTAACACCCAGCGAACCTGTTATGGCCATGGAGAAAACTCAGCCTGTCAAGGTGTCAACAGGTGAGGGATACTCTTTGCTGCCTATGTCTTATTATAAATGCCCCTCAACCCTAGTCAATTATTAATCTAGGCCTGTAATTACTGCTTGTCTTTTCCCAGAATGCTCTCTTGGAGTGGATGTGCAAGCTGATGTAGTCCTACTTGTAGATGGCTCTTATAGTATCGGATTACAAAACTTTGCCAAGGTCCGTGGCTTCCTCGAAGTACTGGTGAACTCCTTTGACATTGGACCTAACAAGGTACAGATAAGCTTGGTTCAGTACAGCCGGGACCCTCACACTGAATTTGCCCTCAATACCCACCATGACATCAATGCCGTGGTCAAGGCTGTGCGCACATTCCCTTACCGCGGAGGCTCCACCAACACTGGCAAAGCCATGACTTATGTCAGGGAGAAGATCTTTGTGCAGACTCGTGGTGCTCGACAAAACGTCCCTCGTGTCATGGTCCTGATTACAGATGGGAAGTCCTCTGACTCCTTCAAGTCCGCAGCTACCAACTTGAGAAATTCCGATGTTGAGATCTTTGCTGTCGGTGTAAAGGATGCAGTCCGGTCGGAGTTGGAAGCCATTGCTAACGAACCATCAACCACTCATGTCTACGAAGTAGAGGACTTTGATGCCTTCCAAAGGATCTCCAAGGAGCTGACTCAGTCCATCTGTCTGAGGATTGAACAAGAACTGCTCAACATAATAAAGAAAAGTAAGTAGTATACCACAAAACCCAAGCAATCCTTTTGTTCAGGGTTTAGTCATTAACCATAATTGACCATGGGCACTTTCCATTTGGCATATTAATACCTTTTCTGTACGCCCACTCTAATATTGTACTGGCAGATGTCCCATTTATTAACTCCAGGAATAGGTCAATGGCAATGAGCAAAAGACAATTATAGTGCTATAGTAATGTACCGAGTCTGATCCCTTCCGTTGGCCGTTTCAGACAAGCACACACAAGCAAAAACATTCTTCACACACTTGTGTTTAGCCTGTCGACAATTCCAGAAAGCCACAAGCTGCTAACAAGGACTTCCTCACACCATTTACCCATGTTTACTCTAGTAAAACACTATAGCAACGCAAACAGCAGTGTTATTCTGACCTTCAAACAATTTTGATTCAAAAGGCCACCACAGCTGTAAGAGTCAAATGGTTTATGGCTTCTTTTCCACAGAATGACATCACTTCTTAAGCTACACTTATTGATACTGATGGCTGGGAACCCACAACACAACACAATTAGTTATCTAGAACATTAGAGCCAGGGAACATATGCATAGTTAACTGCAAACCAATACATTACCTGACCAATACAAACCGACAATAATTATTATTTTGTATATTACAATATTATATTATTATCTTTCATGATTGTGAATATATTTACTTTTGGGACAACATTTCTAACATGTTAGCACTGTTTTCAGGTCTTCTCCCACCCACCAACTTGCGATTCTCCGAGGTGACCACCAGAAGCTTCCGCACTACGTGGACGCCAGCGTCGACCAGTGTGATGTCGTACTTGGTGCGTTTCCGCAAGGCTGAGGACGTCACTGGAAATTTCATCTCCATGGCGGTGCCTGGGAACACCATTACCGCTGTGCTGCCTCACCTCACTCCCCTCACCACCTATGAGGTCAACGTCTTCGCTCAGTATGAGAGAGGAGACAGCTTCCCCTTGAGTGGGGAAGAGACCACACTCGAAGGTAAGAGAATTGGCGTTCCTCTTGCTCGAAGTACATTTTTCTCAATAATCATATATTGAAAGGTCACAGTGAAACGTGTCCTTTTTCTTCAGAACAAGGAAATGTGCGGAACCTCAAAGTAACAGAGGAGACTACGAATAGTTTCAGGGTTTCGTGGGAGGCTGCTCCAGGTTCAGTGGTTCGGTATCGTCTGTCCTACGTCCCATTGGATGGATCTGAGGACACGGTGAACGCCCAAACCAATGGACCTGAGACCACCATTGTTCTTCATAAGCTTTCCCCCGTCACTACCTACCGTGTGTCTGTGTCTGCTGAGTATTCGACTGGCGTGGGGGATGAAATGCAGGTGGATGGCACCACCAAGGAAAGTAAGTCTTGTAATGTGTGTCTTTTTCCACTAGCGGCATTGTGTGTGTTGTCTTATCCTATCCTGGTTAAAAGTTACAGCCTTTAACTGAATGTTTTATCTACTTTGCTTCCTTTCAGTTCAGGGCTCTCCTCGTGACCTACGTGTCTTTGATGAGACCATATCGACGATGAAACTGTCATGGCAGGCGGCCCCAGGAAATGTCCTTCAATACAAAATTGCTTACAAACCCGCTGATGGCGGTGAGCGGAAGGAAATCACAGTGAAGGGAGATATTACAGAGGCTGTGCTCAAGAAGCTCCAACCCGCCACCGAATATGAGATATTTGTTAGTGCCCGCTACTCTTCAGGAGTTGGCGAACCTCTTCTAGGCACAGGAACCACTTTGGAAGGTAAGAAGATTCTTATTAATATTCTACTCCAGTATACATGTGTGTGTGTATGTGCATGGTTTAAGTCCAGCTTTTATTTGTTAAAGTACAGCTGCAGAATTCTTTGTGGAAAACTATTGTGCTCTGGTTCCTTTCAAAAGGCAAGAAGCCTAAAATATACTTTGTCTTAAATGTTATAATAATGAAATGATTGTAAGCCCAGTTGTTTTCTTAGAGCTTCAACTTGCAAGGTGAAGTAATGTAGGCTGCCATTTCTACATGCCATTGTCTTAACTTCATACATCAGTATCTAAGAGGTTGCCTGGTTTCACCATAGGCTGTTTTTTCTAAAATCCGAGAATGTGCAGCAACCGATGAAGCAGTAAGTTGACGATGGTTTGGGGGGATGCTTGTTAACCTAGACAGGTCTAGGCCTTGGAATTACTTGTAACAGACCAGCATAACCACATGCCAGAATAGTATAAGGAATTACAGTAAATACTGCTCCATATGGTTTATTATACAGTGGTTTATATGACATATGAGGATTGTTTTATAATGAACCTCGGATATAATTCTGACAATTTGTCAATCAAATGGATCTCCAGTGCTACTGTTCTACAGCTTTCTGCTTATTTACTTCTTGCCATATGATGCTGTCTGGAGACTCCTTTAAAACAAATACATGTTAATATTGACCCTCTTTTCTTCTATACATAGACAGTAGACGGTGTGTCCTTCCTACACGGCACACTTTAGTGAAGGGAACATCTGTTTTCCATTGGGAATTTGAAGGAACTTTTCTGCAGGGACTATGCATTTGGAGGGGGAGGGGGTTTGCAGCCAATGTCCCACAAGGGTGCAAGATAGAGTTGTGTGTGTGTGTGTGTGTGTGTGTGTGTGTGTTCTCAACAATAACATCTCTGCTGTATCCCGTCAACAAGAATGTTTCTGCAGCCTTATTTGATCTGCACATGGAAGCTAAACACAGTATACGATTGTCCAACAGGGATGCATTATAGATGTAGTGTTTAGGGTAGTGTTGTAAAGATGAAGCGCTGATATGATAACCCATTGATGTGATTGATGTTGTATTTAATTATCTACACCACTAAATCAGGCTAGTGGCTATCCTTCCCAGCACATCTCTGAACCACCACTCTATAATACCCATTCTGAGCATTGGCTTCTCTCACTAAAGCAATCTGAACCCACAGACATGCCCAAGCAATTCTATTCATCATGATGACGATAGTGGATGCTTTGTTTCTTAGTGTCAACTTTGCAGCACCGGTGGTGATGTCCATGGTTCCTGGTCCCTGTCATCTCACCATTTATTTAGGAAGATAATTGACTTGGAGCTGTGCACTGGATGTAAACAGTACGGTACTGTGTGTGCTTCCATTACATATACTGCTGGTATTTTTAATACAAATACTTCAGTTCTGATCATGCGCGTTTCAATTTCTCAGTGTGATATAAATGAAAACAACAAATTTGTTTGTTAAAAAGTGGATTGGATTTTGCTTTCACTTGTTAAATGTGAACAGCCATAAACCACACACTCCCACTGGGAACCGGTAGTAGACAAGCTCTGTGCTCCATGACAAAGCACATTGTTTAACAAGCTCTGTTAAACCACCGTGACGTCAGCACACCTCAACACTGACCTCATTGTGTTGAGCGCCACTAGCTTTAAGTGACCTTCTCTGTGAAATGGCCAATATAGGCGAGGACCTTGCAGAGAAAACTAGCTTAAACAATAACACCAATTGTAACTATATTGGGAGGGAACCCAATACAGAGGAATGAAATAGGAAATCATTCATGATGACATCCTGTTCAATTGCAGTGACTGGTGGAAAATACTTCTCCTCAGAGTCAGAGGTTCGTACTGTACATATTTAATGCCCAGCTGCACACCAATAAGGCGGACATCATATGGTTGGAATATGTATTTTGGAAGTGACTTCATACCTCTACATGTGGAAGACGTTACCAACCAGCACTTCAAAGCTTCATGAGCTGTCTGGTCCCGTATGTTTGTTCAATTCAAGGGTGTTGTCAATGAGAGCGCTTTTGTGTTGGAAAGTGTTACAAATAGTTGTTCCTTAGCTTTGAGAGTGCAGCTGGATGCATCAACCCCCCCGACCCCCCATACTCACAGCTGCCATATGTTGACTGTAATTGAGGTTATAATACATATTAGAAGTATCTCATAAAACCTAATAGTAAATTAGCTAATGTTAGAGAAAATGTATTTGCTCATACATTAAGGTTGTCAACTACAATACTTGTACTACTACTGTTATAACAGTTTAATTATTCTCAATTGGCCCATCAACACATTTCTTTTTTAATTTTTTTTTCAGTAGCTTTCATAAGCAAAATAATGTTTTTCTTTACTAAGTTGCAGGCGCCAGCTTTCTCCAAAACACTGACGGTTACATATTCAGGATAGCTATGGTGACGTCACAGCAGGTTTATTTTCCTCACACAAGTAGACTCTGCTAGCTTGGTGTTAGCTACCACCAGGCTCCTTCAGTGGCACTGCAGGTTGGTTTTCCTTTACATCTAAAGGTCCTTTGAGGTAAAGGGCAAAGACGAGCAACCCTGGCACACAGACAGTGATTCCTTTAAACAGTGGCTCATATGTGCATCTTAGTGAACCAAGAGCAATAAAGTTAGGGAATTAAAGAAAGTTTGGGTGCCACTGCTGAAATGGCACTTTCAAGAAATTTTGGATTTAATAAAGTAATTCTTGGAGCAGTGTATGGAAACAGCAATATTAAGTAAGACTTACAGTATTATATTTAACTCAGGCAGTACACTTTTGTTTCTGACTTTAGAGTCAAATCTAAACAAATCCACTACCAAAGACTATATTTTAAGATAACTTATTTAAGATAACTATTTCAGGAAAATCTCTATATTGTTTTTTTCTTAGACGTTTCCATTGTAGTGTAGGCTAATGCATCTTATGACTGCAAGCAATTAAATCAATCCTCCAGCTGTAGACATTTCTGTCTCTAAGGAAACCACTTTGGTGATATTTATTAGCGTCATATGTGGTTCTGGGTTTAAAGAGGGGAACCCTTGATGTGAATTTGTGATTTGGTCCTGTTGAAAGCTCTAAATTCAGTGCACCAAGCTTCGTGTGTGAATGCAGCCTAGATGAGTAGATTGTGAACACCACTGTGTTGTTTATCTGGACCCAGTTTTGTCTAAACAATTAAAATGATTGTAACATTGTAACAGATTGTCTATTAGCCAATATCATCTTGTGGTACTTGTTTTCCACATTAACCTTTTCCAGTTAGACATTGCCCATTCACTACAGTTAGTTATATTAATCTCCAGGTCAGGGCCCTGGGTTGAAGGTGCAGATAACACTGCTTGCTGCTCTCTGCTTTTGTGATTGAAGTGTAATTAATGTATAAGAACAGAGAGGAAATACAAAGCTGATTAACAGTATATACATCAAAATGTCTGCAACAGGTTTTCTTAATAATTTTAACTTAACAGATTTGTGCTGGTTTCTTCCCAGTGGGCTCATTTATTATTTGAGACCACCCAACCAGTCCTGCTCTAGCTATGATTAAATTGTCATTAGGTGGTTGGTACATAGTGTCTTCTGAGGTCTGTAATTGGTTGGCTTTAACTTGTGTAGTAGTACTCTCTGTGTGTGTGTGTGTGTGCGCACGCTTGTGTGTGCGTGTGTTTCAGTCTTTCCCGGTTTACTGGACGTAGCTTCTCTCTGCTGCCGCCAGACCAGATTGTTGAATCCAAGTTAACAGCCGAGCATCTGTTGGCTGCACATCACGAAACACCACCGCAAAAGCTCCCTACTGTATTTCTGTGCTTTACTTCTGCTCCAATAGTCTCTCAGGAAAAATGAGCAGAGGAGAGAGAGAGAGAGAGAGAGGGGATAACATCTGTGATTATACCAGAACACACTTTTGTGGATCGGGTTTCTTCCGCCTCAATGGAAAATGAAAGTGTTGCCATGAGAGGCACTGTGGCAATGTGATTTCTGATTAGTTTTGCAGAACATTTTCCAGGAGTGTATCATTAGGGGAGTAAATCATAGTGTTCAAACAGACCCTGAGGGGTTAAAGCAGAGGCAGGGTTGATAGGGGTTGGTGTTTTATCGCTAGGTCAGTTTATTTTGTCTATCTTGTGTCTAGCCCACTTTCTTAAGACCCCATTCTGCATTAGAAATCAGTACCATGTAAGGTAAGGGCTCGCAGATTTGGAGATATCCTAAGACCTAACGCCAACTCCTTTGGCGGAAGAAGAGGAAATATGAGCAATTACTTTTGTTGAAAGGGTTCCAGGACAGCTGACGATCCTCCCTATGTGCAAGCACAGCAATCATGTCTGTACACCCAAGTGTTTAATATCCTTTCTCCCCGCCTGTATTCCAGAGCTCGGCTCCCCCAAAGACCTGATCACCAAAGACGTCACCGACACAAGCTTCGCTGTGTCCTGGACTGCAGCTCCAGGCAATGTCCGTTACTACCTGCTGAGGTGGAAGTCTCTGTTCACCGATGAGACTGGGGAGAAGAGGGTCGCCGGCCAAGTCACAGAGACCGCGCTGGAGGGTCTCACCCCAGAAACGCGCTACCAGGTTTCAGTCTATGCTGGCTATGGCCATGGAGAGGGGGAGCCACTGATGGGAGAGGAAACCACAGATGGTAAATCACTTTAGCTCACACTGATTCTGCCCCTTTCATCCTCACTCGACTCCCTGTTCTCTTTTCTCCCTCTTCTTTTTCCATCGCCTCACTCACAGCTATCATTCTCCATCGTTCTTTTATTATTTTCTTTACCTGTCCTCCCCTTCTTACTATTGAACCACCTCCCCCGCACACACTCTGCTACCGCATAGCTTGACATGGCTCTGACAGCAAACAATGGTCCCATTTTAGATTTCCGTTCCGAACAAACACTGTGCACCTGGTTAGAATTTGACAGAATTCAAAGAACCAACAGCAAAATAGGTTGACAATAGTGAACTTATTGGCTTTGTAAGATGGCCCTTCAATAGCTCTTAAAGAGTAGACCTAGGCATAGTTCTCTGAAACGCCCCAAAAGCCTTAGAAAACATTTACCTAAATAAACAGTTCAAATTGAGTGCAAATGTGCCAAGACAAGACTGCGGTGCCTTCACTGAGCTATGGGGAGCAGTGGCAGACAGTAGGTATTTGTCAGTGAACGAAGTCTCATATGTGAGACCCAGTATACGTCTGTGCAAAAAGTTATTTGCCACTGGCTGTCTCATTTCATGGTCTTGATAACAAAATCACCATTCGAGTTTGCCATAGTTTTCAAAAACGATTAAAAATAAACCCCTTTATTATTGGGATGATATATCATGCTTCTCGTTATTCTAAGCATGTATTAAGCCTGTGTTCTGTGCACTGAGGTGAGGTAATGGCCAGCACACCTGCAACCAGTTTTCCTGGGAGATGCAGAACACAGAGAGACACTGGTGTCTTCCTTGTTAGACGTGATTGGTGCCAAAATGAGAAAAGCACATTGAATGGAAACCCGCTCCCAGTTGGGATGTCATGTATCTACCAGTTAGTGAGATGGAATCTCTGACTGGGAAAAAGAAATGTCTAGCCAACATTTCTTTGGTTATTGATTCTGGCCATGAATATTGGTGCCATACCAGAATAACCACCTTAAAGAAGCTGTTGAGGCCACGTAACCATGACAGCTGAGCTCATGCCTTCCTTGCACCAGTCTGATTCCTTGTTCCTTCTGAACAGCAGCATACACCACAGGTCCATTACGGAAAAGCAGCACACTGAAAACTTGGATGCGCTGCTTTTTTTTCCGTTCATAAATATAAAAAAATACTCGCTCTGAAGTAGACTTGAATATTTTCTGTGACTCGTTTGGAGGGCTCGGACAACTCACACTTGCCCTTCCTGTTCAGAATACAACCCTCTAAGGCAATGCTACAGGGGGAAAATGGGGAACTGCTGGCGTTTCTCAAATTCACAAATCATCTGTTCTGGAGCCCTGACACACTCTTGAATGTAATCAGTCTTGTAAAGTCGGGTCTGCTCATGAAATCAAGCCCTCTTTCAGTGGGTTTGTGTTCACAAGCATATGGAACGTCGGCAGACACCCTGATGAGAGACCGTGCGAGGTAGCCAAGCATGTTAACATTTACACACCAGCACGACTGCCACGCACGCTACAAGTTATAGCTCGCATCGTTTCCGTGCCAACATGGCAGGAGAAGAATACATTCAACATCGCTCAGGTCGGTCTCTCACTTTTTCCATTTTCAACCGCCATTTTTTCCCCCCCTTTCTCCTCCTCCTCCTTGCAGTTTCTGCTGCTGGTGGGGCCATCATCGTGTCGGAGGAGACGGAGAAGAGCATGAAGGTGACATGGCAACAGGCGCCTGGCGACGTGCTCAACTATCGGGTGACCTACAAGCCCCAGCAGGGCGGACGACAGCTGGCTGCCAAGGTGCCCGGTGGCAATACCACCTCCGTCCTGAGGCGACTGACTCCCCTCACCACCTATGACATCACTGTGCTGCCCGTCTACCGCCATGGGGAAGGGCGAGCGAGGCAGGGAGAGGGAACAACACGTATGTTTGAGCCACGTGAACACATTAAACACACGCAAGCACCACTCTTCTGAGAGTGGGTTAGGTAGTCTTTCTGGCCTCTCTGTTGTCCCAGTCCTAGTCCTATACAAGTATGTTGGAGTCCTTTTCATAGGTGGAGTAAGTGATGCTTGAGAAAGATCGTTGATATTTGAGCTCAACATTCCAGCAAATACCTCTCCCCTCCATGCACACACACAATGTGTGTGCACCAAAACTAGTGGGCCGTCTGGAGACATTTGCTCAAGCGTATTGGATTAGAATAAATAACCCCATCTTCAATGTCTCCAATGTTCCAAAAGTGTCAACTAAGTAAAACCGTTTGCCTAACGTCAATCTAGCCTGTCTAAACTTCTATCCATTTCACTCACCAATTGGTACGTTGTTGTGGCCTACCATAATAATATCAGCCTCTGTTTTTGTTGTGTGTCTTTACATTTACGTTAGGTTATGATTTTAACTGGTCGTTTAGACAAATAAAGAATGTCTCCTCTCCTTATAGTGTCACCTTACAAAGGGCCCAGGAACCTCCAGACCTCAGAGCCCACCCGGACTAGCTTCCGTGTAACCTGGGACCCTGCTCCTGGAGACGTTAAGGGCTACAAAGTTACCTTCCACCCCTTGGGGCAGGACATTGACCTGGGGCAGCTTCTCGTTGGGCCCTATGACAACACTGTGGTGTTGGAGGAGCTGAGGTGTGTCCTTTGCACTAGATCTAGATAATGAGAATGGTATTCTCATTATATAGTACTGTA
>JAODUH010002757.1:0-34689 GCA_027564835.1 Typhlichthys subterraneus | reverse complement strand
CCGTCTCTAGTCTCAGCCTCTTCATCAGCACTACGTCACATAAGAGACCGTCTCTAGTCTCAGCCTCTTCATCAGCAATACGTCACATAAGAGACTGTCTCTAGTCTCAGCCTCTTCCCTTCAGCAGCATTACGTCACATAAGAGTTTGCAACTCTTTGCTAAACATCTGATACATTTGTCCCTGTAAGCTTAACATGGGACACTGACTTCTGGGACATTATACTGTCTATTTCCATTGGCTGTTAGCATTGTCACGTACAAGTACGTGTCCATAATTTCTGATGCGATGCAAGTACACTGCTTTACTAATTATAAAAATAAATATTACACACTTTCCAGATTCATCAGACTTGTAAACGGCTTGTCTTGTTACGTTCTTCAACACATTCCCCATTGTAAATTTAACGTCTGACTTGATCATCAAGTTACATAGTTGGTCGTTGTGCGTGCGTGCCAATCAAAATACCTTGCTTGTCAAGTAGGCGGGTACTGACTCATTCAGCCAGCGCTGTGTCCCAGACTTAATGCAAGTAAAGGCTAGCTCTGCCAGACTAGCCTGGCCTTAGCACCCAGGTATGAAGCACAGGTCGCGTACTCGCTGGAGCTAACAGTGTTATTACCCTCACACCAACACAGTGGGATGGCCTGACACCCCCGCACCCCACCGCCCTCCCCGTTAATCCACACACACACACACACACAGTCATTAATTCATTCCGTAGGAAGTCCTTGAAAGAAAAACAACATCCTGATTTGGTTTATGATGACGAGCCACTGTTTGTGAGACTGCTCTGTGCCACACACGCACACGTGCGTGCGCTCAAACACCTGGGTGGTCTGAGAGGTTTAGTGGCCCCCTGATGTGTGCTAATGTGTGTGCACACCACGTGCACTGCCTTCAAAGGGGAGTGCTGTTGCCGTGTTTACCACCACGCACCTGGCGGACAACACCTGTCTGCGAGCACCGCCCCTGTGGCTGCTGGGAAACGCAGTTCAGCTCACCCACATTGTGTGTGTGTGTGTGTGTGTTTTTGCAGGGAAGCAGTGCTTCTTGGTCCTGCGGCACCAACAGTACAACGTCCAGGCCCTGGTTGCCGTGGGCGACCGTGCCAGCAAGCAGATGGTCAAGTTCGCCGCCAAGTGAGTACCGAAGGACTGTTTCCTGTCAGCGCGACGGGGCCCTGGAAACAATGGTGGGAAAGCCTTGTGCTCTGTCAGTCCCTGCGATTGCGTTTTCACACATTCTTTAAGTGGTGGTTGGGGGGGGGGGGGGATGTGTAAGGGGGTCAATTATTTATCTGCCCCACAACAAAAGCCGGGCGTTAAAAGGTCAGGATACTGCGCTGTTTTAATGGAGTGGTTCCTGCCGGGATAGGATAAACATTGGCCCAGATCACAGGAGGAAGAAATACTTGGGACCCGGGGCCCATTAGTCACTAGCAGGGTCAGGCCGAAGTCTGTGAGTGAGCCGGAGCTTTGGCGGACATTGGCCGCTGATGAGACGGCTGCTTAAAGTCACCTTTTGGCCTCCGAATACTCCAGCTCCAGTTGGGTCAGGCTAGGATGACTGTGTCTCGGCAGCGCTGATGTGCTTGTCCGTCAGGGAGACGTCCAGACGGACATGACAGATGTCGACAGACGCCATCAAGATTGGTCACAAGATGTTTACAGCGAGGCCGCTAGGTGAACGGTCAGCGGTCACCAGACTCTGAAGGAAGCTGACCCCCGGGTCGAGGTGATCACCACCCCCCGTGAAGGCTCCTTCCCTCTGAGCTGACCTGCCCTGACCTGACTGGGGTTGTACAAGTTTCCCTGCTTCAGTATTAGTTCCACACCAAAGCTGTCAGCTGACGAGCTTCTGTATAACATAGTAGTTCCTCTTTTCCTGCGGTTGGGTAATGTCATGTGGTCGATTCTGACAGTTGGATCCTACTGCAATGATTGCATCCAAAACAACAGGTGAAAGTTATGACACAGTTCCCATGACAACACCATCTGTACAGCAAAACAACTGAATAGCAAAGTCATGCTGCGGCTTGCGAGAGTGCGGCTGAACGGCAGGTCTCGTGGCCGTTTCACGCCTCACTGACCATTCACTGATCCCACGGTTAATTGTGCCTCCCCGGCTGCCTTCACATGCTTGGCTCTTGTTTGGATGAGTTGTTGACTGACAGGCGAGCATTAAAGATGATCCCATTCCCAGTGAAAGGCTGAGAGGATGTTGGTGATCGCCTGTCAGCCGTCGCACGCATTCTCACTCACGCAATTTAATTAAGGGCTCCGCCGCTTTACGTGTTCTAAAGGGTTCACATTCTTCTCACTAGCTGGGTTTACATTGAAAATTGGTATGGGCTGTTGAACCTGTTCCAAACGGAATATTAGGGTCCACGTAAACGCAGCTACTGCAAACAGAGGCTGTAATAAACGGTCAGAGTCCGTTTATTACAGCCTGTGTGTTTGCACCTCAGACCTCGTAGTGATTTTCCTACTGCAGTACAATGCTGCAGGACGTATCGCCACACACCCTCAGAGAGAAGGTACATTTATGTATTCTAAAGGCCCAAATGTTCTCTCAAAGGTACAATCATGTTCCTGTAGGGTACTCATAAGTATAAAACATCTCTTTTGTACCTACTATTTTGTCTTTCTTTATTTGTTGTACCTTTTATGTTACCACTCCAATGACATTTGTACCTTTTTTTGCACCTTTTGTGCTTTTTGGTTCTGAGAGTCAGACAGGCGTTTGTGGTCGCTGCTGTGACGTTATGAAGTGTATTGTTTATAAGTCATAAATTCATAAATGCTTCTGCCTTACAGCCATGGGGTGTGGCTTTCAGCCAATAGAATTGAACGAGCTTCTCTCAGCAATGGACTGTTGTTGGTTGATAGTTGGTCAAAGCGCTAACCAGCTAGCTAGCATTCCTGTAGTCCACACGGTTGGTTAATGTTAATGGGAAGAGTCCCATGAACGAGTGTCGTCTACTGTGTGGTCGTAGACCGCAGCTCAGCAGATTTCACTTCTTCTGCTCTGTCTGTCCGTCTGTCTGTCTGTGTCTCTCTCTATCTCTCTCTCTCCCTCTCTCGCCCCAGCGACCCTTAGGTGGATATCATTAATGCAGGGATTTATTGGTCTACTTCATCAACCCCTAATCCCCCCCCCTCCCCTCCTCAAAACTCCACTAAAGGGGCGCAGGGATCCTTGGCACCAGCTGCTGGGGGAGTGAGGTGGGGTGGGGGTCCCCCACGCTTAGTCTCTCATTACAGGCTTTTAATGAGAAGGAGTGACGGATTACAGTGGCTCCTCCATCTGGTCCTCTGGTCTCCAACCCCCCCCCCCCCCAATCTCCCATCCCACCTCATGGCCGTATTCAGTCAGTGGACTCCTCTCATTCCCGTTGGCTGGGCCACAAAGCGCGTCGGAGATCACAGGTGTTGTTTTGAACCCCTGCTGCTGCTGCTGCGCTGATTTCATGTTTCACCAGGCCTATCACAACGCTTTTGATTTGAAATGGAAGGAGGAGGCGGGCTGCTCTCTCTCGGTGATGGCGGTTTGGTTGCGAAAAAACCCACAAGCCCACGTGATCCGGCAGGCAGGCAGGCAGGCAGACAGGCAGGCAGGCCGTTGCTCAGGATGTGTTGAGATTTGAGAGCCGCTGCCTTCTAGCTAGCTGCCCACTCCTCCCACCCACCCATTTCCTCGTGCACCAGCGCTCTTCAAGCCTCCCCTCCCCACCCCTCCTCGCCTCGACAAGCGTGGGAATCATCTGCAGCTTCTTCTTCTGCTTATTGTTTGCTGCCTTGGTTGTCTTGCCAACATAAAGATCACACCAGCAGCACATGAACAATAGTTCAAGAAATACTAAGATGCCCAGACTCCCAGTACTACAAACTTGATGGTGAATGATACAAATAATTTTGACATACATCACGTGCGTTGTCTCATGGCCTGCTGTGAATCGGGCGGGGCAGGGAATAGCCTCGTGATCCCGCCCTGATCTCGTCAGCTATAATGTTTGACATTGCTGACATCGTAAAGGCGGTGCTTATACATTTCAATCAAACTCTCTACCTTTACCTCGCCCAATCAGAATGTTTAAAATCTGCCACAGCGCCACTGGAAACAGACGTACGACGCACACAGAATGAATGATTAAACTTTTAGCTAGCTGCTAATCAGTGTTGCCAACTTTTTCCCAAATAAAGTAGCTAGCACTAGAAGTAGCCAGATGACGTCATGCGCTCATTTGCATATTGATGGCGTCATCGCGTATTCATTTGAATGCTCCTGCCGGCCCCACACACACACACACACACACAGCACTAGTTACCGACGGTCTGATCACGGCACAAGAGGAGAGGGAGAGAATCCCTGCCGGACTGTGATTACTCTAAGCAGCATACGAGAATTATAAAAGTCTATATTTCTCTTTTCCCACGTCTGAATAAGCTTTATAGAAATACACACGTGCACACACACACACACACACGCCCCACACCGTGAGTGTGCTCCTCGTCAGCAGAGCTGACTAAGTAATATAAACGAGTACACACACAGCCTGTGTGTCACAGTGCCTGCCTGGTCTCCCCCAGCATCACCAAGGAGAGCATCGTGGACGTGGAGGCTGTGGTGAGGACCGTGGACCAGCAGATCGAGAGCTGCTCCCAGAAGGACGTGGAGCTGCATGTAGAGCGGGTAGGCCCACGCACGCACGCACGCACATACTTATACACACGTCAGCGCACGCACACACACACACACGCACACACACACACACACACACACTTGTTTTTATGACAAATGAGGATGTATGACAGAAGTGTGACACATGGGTACGTCTAGGAATGCATTCAGACCACCATAATACACTGTCTGGCCAAAAGAATAACCTTGGAGGCAGTGTTATGACCTGGGGTTCAGCTGGACAGCTCTAGGCTCAGCATTGTTATGTGGCAATACAGTGTATTGAATGATTTGTTCTTCCCTGGTGGCACAGGAATATTCCAGCACGATATTGCCAGGATTCATCGAGTCCTGATTAACTCTAAGGTTAGGGTTAATCTGGACTCGAACCCTGATCCCCAGTGAAAGTCTTTGGAATGTCCTGGAGAAGACAGTAAGGAGTGTTTAGACTCCCCTCAGCAGTACACCGTCTCAAAAATGAGTGCCACTCAAAAATGCCATATGATGTTGCCGTCATCAAAGTTAAAGGCTAACCCAACGAAATAGTAGTGTGCACTTTTAGTTTTTGGCCAGGCATTGTATTAGAGGCTTAATTAAGCCCCCAATAAAGTCTGCATAAGAACGACATGCACGTGATGCGTGTCAAATCACGGCTAGTCTTCATACAGTCTTCATACATTGTGACACGGCTGTGAACACGTTCATAACGGTGACACTGACAGTATCGGCGCCGTGGGCAGGTGTTGGTGAGATCACAAAGCTGAAAGCGCACACCTTGTGTAAAGAGGTGCTGGCTGGTAAACGACAAGGACAGGTAAAAGGAAACCGCACACTCTAGAGCTCAGATGCAAGAAGTTTAATAAACAAAAACCAATGTCTCGACAGTCACGCTGCCTTCCTCAGGTTGGGGAACTTTGCTCAGGTCTTGTATAAGCAGTGCGTGCTGCAGAGGGAGTGTTCTAGCATGCAGGTGTGAAGACGTGGCTCTCGCCAACGTAAATGCGCTTTATTTGTGAAATCTTGGTGCTTTCCGTCCTGCCTGCCACCACAGGCAGAGAAACGTTGGTGGTTTCAGCACTCTGATTGCAGTGTGTGCTTTTTTTATCCTATCTATTTCTCCCTTCCTTCTCACTTTCTTTCTTTTTCTTTCTCTCTCGGTTTCTCTCTGCAAATTTGATAAACAACTCTCTTCTAACTCACTCTGTTACCCCCCCCCCTCTCTCTCTCTCTCTCTCTCTCTCTCTCTCTCTCTCTCTCTCTCTTTCTGTCAATAAAATTCAGTGCACGTTTCAAATGAACATGAATGAATGTTGCCAAAGCGCATAAAATAAGGTTTGTACAAAAAGAAACAATTAAAGAAATACAAGTGAGCATGTGTGTTGCCTAAGCAGTGGAAATGAACAGTACACGAACTTTGCATAAGGGTAGAATTGACTTTCTCTCCCCACCCCCTTCCCCCAACAGATCTTCGTGATCAGCCAGGCCGAGCCTCGACTACCACTCCAGTTGGAGGACGCGGTTCGCCCGGAGGTGGAGGGCGATGAGGTGAGGATGCGTCTCCTCCGATTAGGGGAACCGTTGTGGGTGCAGGAGAACATGGTCCATTCAGCAGGCCTGGTCTTGAAGCTGCTGTAACGTCACCTTTGTCTCTGTGTGTTTTCTCTCCAAGCTCTTTATCTCCGTTTGTCAGGCAGGCGTGGTGTGCAGCACACACAGCAGAGCAGAGGAAAGATGCATGTCATGCAGACCCATCGGTTTAGAGAACAATATTTTTCAATTGAGTGATTCGTCATCCTCAACAGCAACGCTAACAAACAGCAACGCTAACAAACAGCAACGCTAACAAACAGCAACGCTAACAAACAGCAACGCTAAAACCCAATGTGGAAACCCCTAAAGCAGCAGTTTTCAAACTTTGAGCCACACACCTTCCAAAATATAAACTTAATTGAATTGAATTGCTACACACACACACACACACACACCCCCAACCCTTGCTTTGAAAACCACATTCTACCTGCTCTGTAAGCAACCACCATTTAACAATATACCCACCATATAAGCAACCACCATATGAACTTTCACAATTGGTGTTCATGTCGGCCACAGCCCACAGCGTCTCGTCCAGAGTAGTGGCTTGCGGATGTGTGTGTGTGTGTGTGGGGGGGGGGGGACATTCATCTGGGCTAACCTCAGCAACCCCTGCAGCTGCACAGGTAGTGTGGGCCCAGGTGTGTTCTGGGGCAGCAGTACCCACCATCCCAGGAGGCCCAGAGACACCTCCTCACCCACACTCTCCCTCTCTCTCTTTCCCTCCCCCCTGTCATCTCTCTCTCCCTCTCTCTCTCCCTCACTCTCTCGCTCGCCCTTTCCCTGCACAGCATCCTCCATCATCCTGCCAGCCAGGATGTGTCTGTCTGTCTACCCCCACCCCCTTCTATTTTTTTCCCATTTTCCAGTTTGTTCCCTGACCAATGGACTCACACGTCCAAATATATATGCGCGTGTGTGTGTGTGTGTGTGTGCGTGTGTGTGTGTGTGTGCGCGCGCGCCTGCTGTTTGACAGCATTGGCTGTGGTGGAAGGGCATAAAAACGTCTGTAGAATGAATGTCTTGTAGTAACCCCCAGTCGCAGGCCTGTTCCAGTATCTGTGTTAGTAGTGCCAGGTATCCTCGGTGCAAAATGGCGTGTTGAGTTGGGTAAAGCGTGGAGCGATAACGATTAGAACATAAACAGAGCAATAACGGGGTGGTGTGACCCGTGTACCCCCCCATCCCAGCTGCAGGAAGTAGCAGTCTCCTCTGCAATGAGACATTCACAGCTTCTTCCCCTCGCCCCCCCCACCCCCCATATCTCTGGAGGTCACCAGCTTCCTCCTGCGATGAGACATTTACGCGCTGATCTGCTCTGGTCCTCCTGCGTCCGGCTGTTCTCTATAGACCTATTTAGATTATTGTTGTTAGTGGGAGAGGGCACATTGAAGGTGGCGTTGCACATTCTGGAGTGAAGCTCAAAACACCTCACTTTGCTCTGCACCACTTTGCATGTGGTCTCATGCTGCAGAGCCAGGCTGTGGAGAAACACCGGGCTACGGGCGTCCAGGACCGTGTGAGGAGATATTTGCTGAATTCGACAAAAGAAAAGTGTATTCGTTTACATGGTAGTAATAGCTGACTCGCCCTTTTTAGTCAACATCTGTAAATGTGCTCGCATTGCCATATTGTCAGATTTACGCAGTTTCAACGTGATCACTGGCCAGTGGCCACGTTACTGAAGGTAAACTGAAAACGTTAGTGTTTTGGTTACATGGTTACAGAGTGCTGATCTAATGAATAATGATAGAAATAATATTTCAGGAAATGTTTTGGGTTTTTACATTGGTTTTACATAGTTTTTCTTACATTGGATTTTACATTGGTTTCTGGTAGTTAATCCCTCCCCCCCCTCCAACAGGATGGCAGAGCCACAGTCAACCAGGACACCCGACTGGACAACAGAGTGATTGACCTCAGGGTAAGTCCACCGCAACCTCGCTCTGGTCTTGTAACCCTGGCAACAGTAGAAGGGAGGGAGGGGTAGGAGATGGAGGAAGTGGGAGATATAGGATGGGGGGAGAGAGAGGGAGAGTTTCAGAGAGAGGGAGCTTTGTAGCAACACCTGTTTCTACAGAAGGTCTGCAGACTTGAGCCTGTTATCAGCTTCACACTTCAGAGCCCTGGGAGGCCGTAAAAAGGCTCTCGCTCGCCCACGGAGCCTTGAAACACCTCTAATCATCACTTGCTCCCACCGCCTGCACACCCCACATTCACCTAGTCTCTCCTCAAACGGACTTGTGTACATGTGACTGTTTGCTTTATGGCGGGTTTCGTCTGTTGGTTTGTTGTGTCCGTGGAACACAGAGCAACAAACCTGGGAAAGACCAGTGTTAGAGCGGTTTGAGTGATTCACAATCCCTGACGCGGGTCCAAATTGTGTGTGTGTATTTGTGTGCCTGTGGCCAGCCATTGTGTGGTGGAAAGGCATAAAAACGTCTGCTGGTAAAATGAAACTGTGATGGTTGTGAACCTCAATGCCTGTGCAAGTGTCAGTGTGTTCGTAGTGCCAGGCATCGTCGGTGCACAATGGCGTGATGTGTTGTTGATGTGTGAGGTGGAATTAACACGTAGAGCGATAACAATTAGCTTTTTTTTACATTTTTAGTTATTGAACAAAAACAGAGCAATAACAGTGCAGAATTGCTCCAAGCTCGCGTGGTTATGTGAGTGGGGTGGTGGGATTGTGAAAGCCAAAAGAGAAGTTGGTTTGTTGAGCATATGGAAAATACCTATTTTAGTAGACTTTACTATGGCAAGTAACTGAACAATAATGTCAACAGTACAGTCTGATGCACTGGTGGTGTATCAGCAATCAATTAGTCTGCATGTGATACTGCATGTGAAGATTGAAAGTTGAACCTGATTTTCTGTGGTTGAAAATGATGGGTTGAATTTCACCTGCCAAATATGGTAGATAGTATTTTACCAACCAAAAACATTGTGGTTTTGTTTTTTTGTATGTATGTATTGTTTGTCAAATTGCAGAAAAACTTAAGCATTGTTATTGCACTTTGTATTCAGTTTACTATGACATTTTGCGACATTTGGCATTATCATAACTTCCATATACCCTTTGTCTGCTGTGACGCACATTCAAATCTGTCTGAGGACCCCACCCAATTATATCGGCGTACATTATAGACGTGCACACAGACACTGATACAGTCTCAGTACTAGAGACATGCTATAAACAGGAAGTGTGTAACTGAATGTGTCGCTTGGGTTCCTGTTCACACTGGTTATGGCCTTTCATGTTTGTGTGTTTACATGTTGAGGCTCATGTTATCCTTCTATAGATTAAGTTACGCTTGGTATTTGCTCATTTGAAGTTGTTTGTTTCAATAGTTCTCCGTGGCTATAGTCGCTATCACTAAAAATAAATTTTTATAAATCATGTTCACGCTGAAAATGAAAGGGGAGATATTTCTAAATATTTATAATCTTTCTAAGAAAATAAATCCAGGCCTTTTACGATGTGAAGTAGAAATATAGTGCCTTTATCAATTCAGCTTGTGAACTGAAACTACGGGCAGACGCTTTCGTTAAGATGAGTGATATTCAGATAGGAGAGCTTAGGATGGGCTTCTAGAAATTCTGTGATGACTCAAATTCTGAAGGTGTGTCTTGTCAAGTGGAAACGGTAACTGACGGTTTCAGGGTTCTCAACTTTGTGGAGGCCCATGTGTGTTGCCAATGGTGCGTTTATGTTCCCAGGAGCCTGCAAACACAACAGATGATGTTTTCAGAGATCACCCGCTTCTGAGGAACAGTGTGAACAAACCACATCGTCACTCTTATTTCTCACTTTCTGTTCTGGTTGTGTGATTAATCAAATTAATCTTCACCGTGTGTGTGTGTGTGTTCCCCACCAGACAACAACCAGCCAGGCCATCTTCCGCCTGCAGTCAGGGGTCTGTCAGCTCTTCAGGGACACCCTGACCAACAAGGGCTTTGTGGAGATCCAGACCCCCAAGATCATCTCAGGTAAGGGGTGAGCAGTGCTTGACAGGGCTGGCTGAGCAGGGGAGGCCCCTGTGACTCAGACACAGAGTGGCGGTGATTCTTCTTCTGGTGGGGTCCAACCCATCTGTGTGTCTGTCTGCGGCTCCCACCGCCAGACACACCTTCAGGACGCGTAAACCGTCGCCGTCGCGTGTAAACGCTCACTTGCACGCACACACACACACACACTCACATGCACTGAACCAAATGCATTTGACGTGCACATTATTATAAGGCAGCGTTCTTTCCAGCGCATGGGGA
The DNA here is from genome assembly GCA_027564835.1 of Typhlichthys subterraneus. Lineage (NCBI taxonomy): Eukaryota > Metazoa > Chordata > Actinopteri > Percopsiformes > Amblyopsidae > Typhlichthys > Typhlichthys subterraneus. The sequence continues at coordinate 24,148 of JAODUH010002757.1, read as the reverse complement.
ACAATGGTGTCATTGACCAGATTCCCTGTGGATGGCTTTTCCTTAACCTCCCTCCCCAAAGCTCTTGGGGAAGAGAGGCGGACCTGTCTGGACGAGACGGGAATCATCGTGGCTGAGCCAGAAAAGCTCTCCTTCCCCCAAGATCCAGGAAAACCACTTTCTGCTGCTTCAATGCTCTTCTTTAGATTCCCTTTCATCCTGGTACTTGCACATACATAAAATACACACACACATAAAAAGATCTATCACACTAGAACACACACAGTTCTATCACACACACACACACACACACCATATAGTACTATCACACAGGCACAACTGCGCACACCAAATCGTTGACACACACGCCCTTGGCAGATGAATAACTGTATTTTTCCAGGGCAGGAATGACCTTCACTGCCATGTTGTGTATGAATAAACACAAATATGACTATTGTGTTTAGTACAACTATGTTGCTTAAACGTACAAGTTGCCAGCGGCCACTGGCCCTTACTTATCACACGTCATACGTTTCTCGTGCTGTTTGAGTTCAGTAGGCAGCGTAGGAAGCCTCCAAATGGGCTGGGCTCCCAGTGAGCTTTGGTGAATGAGAGTCATCGATGTGTGAACCAGCGTCAGTCAGGTTTAACACGCGTGAAGGAAGGAGAAAACTTTCACTTCCTTTATATTTGAAATCAGCCAATGGCAGATTTGTGTAGTCTAGCACTGCTGAATTCAAAAGTGGCGCCTTTTTGTAACTTTTTTATTGTTTTTGGCGGGCAGCTGTGGTAAAGTTTTTCTTTTTTTGTTAAACCGCAATATGTTCCTGCCATCGCCCACAACACATGCAGTGAACACTATGTACAGCGCCAAGCCCTCTCACTTGTTTTGAGGACAGAATAGATCAGATAGTACACGCTGACGTCAGCAGCCCAAGTGTTGGAGGTGTCTGTTGAGTGAGCGTGCAGTAGTGTCATGGTGTTGTCCTTCATCGCTGCAGTAGAACACGTTTGCAATGGGAGCTAACTGTTGCTTAGACATGTTGATGCTATTACTACTATTATCTATATAATGTATAGTATGCATATTATGTGAGGATGTGCTATTAGCATGTCTATTTTGCATATTATGCGGTGCTGTGCTATTTAATTAGCATGCCTATTTTGTGTATTATGTGTCCTGTGTGTGTGTGTGTTTGTGGGATGAGGGGGGGAGCGGTTAGCATACGGTTAGCTTACGGTTAGCATGCTCTCTGCTCCCAGCTGCCAGTGAAGGCGGTGCGAACGTATTCACCGTGTCCTACTTCAAGACCAGCGCCTATCTGGCCCAGTCACCACAGCTCTACAAGCAGATGTGCATCTGCGCTGACTTCGACAAGGTCTTCTGTGTGGGTCCAGGTATGGCGCCGCTGTCAATCAACCCCACACACACACACACACACTAACTAACTCATCCGTTACAGCCTCATTCAGCAGTTGGACATATTGACCCCTGACCCCGCCCCCGACAGTGTCTGAATGACGTGAAACAGCATGACGAGCTGGGGAGAGCAACACACATACCCAGAAGTCACCCTGTGTTTCCCCAGATGCTTTCTAGCTGCCTGCAAAGCCAAACCAGTAGTGTTTGTGGGTGTGCAGGTTACCCACACTCATTTAGAGACTCATGTAGTTCCTCTTTTATGGCCGACATTATTCAGAGGGGCTAGAAACACCTAAAACGGCAGTCAACCGTTAACACGATTATGGTCTGTGGTACAGTACAGTTGCACGAGGCCTCTGCTGGCTTGTAAAGATGGCCGCTGTAGTCGTGGACTACAGGAGATCATGGTAGGGCCTCGGCCACGCGACGTGTGTGTGTGTGCGCGTGTGTGAGATTCACATCACGTCAGGGTAATATTCTATGATATGTTTGGTTTTCCTCAATGACAAAACAAACATAATATACTAGTAAGTAAGCAACTAATTAAAATGTATTCGTATAACACCTTTCAGACAGCAGTCACAATGTGATTCACAGTATATTGCAATGTCAACAACATAGAAAAATGCAATAAAACATAATAGGTGCAATACACAATACTCCATAGAACAAGGACAATAAATACAACAAAGTACCGTAGATACAGTACTACAAGGTACCAGTATAGTGCAAAGAATGTCAGAGAAAACAATAATGACAATACTAAAAAAGACTTGTTTAAAGAGGTGTTACTAGTGACGGATGACAAAGAACATGTTTACATCCACTGCTTCATTTAACAGCCATTAGCCAAGAAACGTGTAGATCAGGTTGTGAACTTCTGTCCCCTCGAAACGCTTGTGGCTTCTTCTCGATATTGTTTCATCTGTGGTCTCTGCAGGAGTTCACACACCTCCACACACATGCACACAGAGGTATTACTGTTCAGAAATCACGTATAAATGTCCTGGTTATTGAATAATAAGCACGTTTTGTCTATTAACCTAGCATCAAATTGATCATAAATACAGTTTAATGTTATATATTTTTTTTTTTAGCTGGAAAGGGATTATTTTGATTAGACCATCTACGTTGGTATACAGATGCCCATTTTCAGAAACTGTGACGTCACTCATCTTGCAAAGGCAGGTTGTGTTAGCTAATATATTAATAATTTTAAAAAGGCAAGATGATTAGAAAATCCTTTACGTTATTTAGCTCGTCTGAAAACTGTTGCTCTGATTAAAGAAGCAAAACAACTGGCTTCCTTTAGACTTGTTTATCTAGAGCATCATTTTGACTACAGGCTGAAAATGTGCAGAAACAAACTTTTGAACAGTAATGTGCGGATGTACACACACACACACACGCAAACACAGTCATAACTCTCGTTCGGACAACGTGTAGTTTTTAGGGCGGAGGACTCCAACACCCATCGCCACCTGACTGAGTTCGTGGGCCTGGACATAGAGCTGGCCTTCAGCTACCACTACCACGAGGTCATCGACTCCATCACCGACACCATGGTGCAGATCTTCAAGGGCCTGCGAGACAAGTATGTCCCTCCTCACACCCTGACTGGGGACTATTGGGGACTTTGGGAACCTTGTGGGATTTGGGGGCCATGTGTAACTGTTTGGACTTTCAGTAAAGTAATTTTAGGAAAACAAATTCAACATAACTCATCCAGTTGGCATCCCCAGGCTTTGCGTGAAACCCGAATCTACTGATGCAAATGAAATCCCAAAGCCAGGCTCTGGCTGTGTTTTCCTAGTCAAAGTAATAGCTGCATTCTGGCAGGCTGCTCCACCAGGTTTAATGCACAAAAACCTGTTTCACTGCTTTATATACCAGCGGTATCAGACAGTCCAAATGTTCTATGTTCATTATGGACAAAAGAGAAACAACAAAAACAAAGGGTGGGTGGGGGGAGGGAGAGTAACTTTTACTGCACTGAAGAGATAGATGTGGCTCTACTGCCCTCTGGTGGTGCAAAACAGTAGATGAGCAAGCTGTCAAGCAAATTAGGCTTGACAGCTGGTCTTAGCCACCGTTTATTGCCTACGCCCTCATCCTGTGTGTGTGTGTGTGTGTGTGTGTGTGTGTGTGTGTGTGTGTACGTGCACGTGCGTGCGCTCTCCCCAGATTCCAGACTGAGATCCAGATGGTGAACAAGCAGTATCCCAGTGAACCCTTCAAGTTCCTGGAGCCTACCCTGAGGCTGGAGTACCAGGAGGGTGTGGCCATGCTGCGCCAGGCCGGGGTGGAGATGGGGGACGAGGAGGACCTCAGGTCTGTGGAGATGGGCGGGGCGAGGGGGGGTTCAAGGGTGGTGTGTCCAGAGATGGACAGCAAGTGGAACAAATTCCTTTTTTTTATTTATACATGCTAGCTGGAAGACGCATTTACATGCGATGGTTTTCATGATCCGTTATTAACTGGCAGACACGTTTACATGCGATGGTTTTCATGATCAGTTATTAACTGATTAACTGGCAGACACGTTTACATGCGATGGTTTTCATGATCAGTTATTAACTGGCAGACATGGTTGTCGTTTGTCCACAGCACACCCAATGAGAAGCTCCTGGGTCGCCTGGTCAAGGAGAAGGTAAGCAGATAGACAGGAGAAACGCGTGAATAAAACACGTGGTGATTCAGGAAGACTGACACTGCTTCCACTCCTCCTATCTGCTCTAGTACGACACAGACTTCTATGTGCTGGACAAATACCCTCTGGCTGTGAGACCCTTCTACACCATGCCTGACCCCAGTGACCCTGTAAGTCACGCCCACACGTCTTAATACATATATTTGATTCTCAATTTTTTTTTTTTTTTTTTACATACATACTGAATCGTTCAGGGTTTCATATCAATATCATGGAATTATATTATAAGGCTGGCCCAAATATAATTTTACAGGCTTTGAATTATCGTTGGTGGTCGAATACTTACTCTATTGAAAACCTGTTTCATAACATCTTGTTACATTGGCGAAGTTCCAAACAATCTAATTCAATAAAAATATTTTGTCCAAAACAGATTTTTTCATTAATAAATACTGCCCAGAATGCCGTTGCTTTCATTTCATACAAGATGGCAGACGTAATTTTCCGTATATTCTGTCATACCGATAGCATAGATTGATGCTAGCCTAGCATGCATAAAACTAGCATCAAACTATATATATATATATATATAAAAAGTGGGTAATTAGTCAATAAATTCACCGATTTACATTTAAAATAGAATTTACAGGGTGCTTTTAGTATTTAGGCTAACTTCCAGGAACTATTATGAGGCTCCACAATCCGCCATTGGAGTGAACGGAGATGACACTCTCTTTACATGGCTCTAGTTGAACCTAAAGGCTAGTGCAGCGAATGGAACTTTGAACGGAACTCCGAACATGTGAATTTTATTTAAACTTTTACCAAGAAACTACAAGTTACAGGGCAAATGGGCAAAATTGAAAACCGAATACCTACTTATCAAACGAACACTAAACGAATATTCTGGGCCAACTCTAGAATTTTCAAATGTCTATTCCAGACATGGAAAATCAAGGAAAAACTGAATATTAGGGAAGGTTGATTTCAGCACGTTACATTTCAGTTTCCATTCATAAAAAAGTTACAGGACGTGGTGTTACATTTTGAGATGCCTCAACAAATCTTGAAGGTATTGGTCTGAATATTATAGTATCTGTGTAAAATATCATCACTGTCTGTCTGCTAAATATGTTTTAATTTGTGTTACTGGCGCATGAACCCCACAGTGAGTTGACAGCTAGCTTGTGACCAGCATTATTGTATTGTATTTAGTGAGTGGAGCTGCTGTTGTTTGAAGTGACATTCTGATGGCTAGCTAAGGTCTTTCTGCTTGTTTGTCTTGGCTGGTGTGCAGAAATACTCCAACTCGTACGACATGTTCATGAGGGGAGAGGAGATTCTGTCTGGCGCCCAGAGAATCCATGACGCCCAGCTACTGACGGAGAGAGCCGTCCATCATCAGATTGGTAGGCGTTGGTGAGACACATCCAGGAGCATTGTGGACATCGTAACAGTGAGGTTCCGGAAGTATATGTCCCATTCATTTTCTTCATTGACTTTTCAGAAAATCCTCATATAAAATGTTTTAAGCTTGGAACCAAGCCAATCAGCTACAAGGTTGTGAATCAATGGTATACTGTATGCTCAGGTAGAAGCCACAATCTGATAACTAATTTAGAACCAAGTAAGAATATGCATTTTCTGGGATTAGCAAAGGGTTCCTTCACTATTACAATATGTTATGTACACGGTCTTGTACATTTGCCTTGTTTTCAGTTTTTATCAAATGTTTTCTGCTCCAAATCAAATTGTTTGTGGTCACGATCACTCTGGGAGATGGATGGCTTGGTTCCAGGCTTAAAACTCTTTAAGGATTTTAAGAAAAGTCAATGGAGAAAATTAATGAGAATTTTTCTTGCAGTGTCTGAGCCCGAGCCTTTAGTTTAGCATTAGTTCCCCCTCCATATATGTCCAACTTGTCTCTGTCATCATCTTCATCAGTTTGTGCCTCACATGATTGTAAAGAGATTCCTGATGTGATGATATGATGATATGATGCATAGGCTTTTACTGTTTGCAATGCAAGGTTGGCCAAACGATAAATGGACTGCATTTCTACAGCACTTGTCTAACCTTCCAGCCACTCAAAGCGCTGAAGAGTACAGCGTCACATTCACACACACACACACACACACACCCATACACTGACGTGGTGTCAGCCGTGCAAGGCACCCCCTGACCACCAGGAGCCGTATAGGGTTAGGTGTCTTGCTCAAGGACACCTCCACACCGGCTCTACCCACTGCATCACTGTTGTCCCTAACTGGCTGTTGCTACGATCAAGCACTTCCGTAGCTTGGTGTACAACAGGATTAAATGGCTCTCCTGTTAGCCAGCACCAGAAGCACTCAATGTCTGCAATATCAGAGTGGAAATGCTACACACAAGCTTTGTTCTTCACTTCTAGTGTGGTTTATTTGCTGTTAATGTAGATAGGGAGAAGTTGTTAATTCCTATTATTAATTAATTAATAGGATTAACTCCTATTAAATGCTGTAGACCTGTCATGGGCACTACCACTAGACTGTCTAAACACTACAGATGTAAAGCCTTACATAGTGTGTGGTCGTGTTAGCCAGCGCTATGCGCTAATGTTATGTTGCCTTTAAACCTCTGCAGATCTGGAGAAGATCAAGGCCTACATTGACTCCTTCCGCTATGGTGCACCCCCTCATGGTGGAGGAGGAATTGGTAAGTTGAGCTAGCGTGTTAGCCCTTGATTGTAAGATAATGGCGTGTTATCTCTTAATTGTAAGCTAATAGCGTGTTAGCTCTTGATTGTAAGATAATGGCGTGTTATCTCTTAATAGTAAGCTAATAGCATGTTAGCTCTTGATTGTAAGATAATGCCGTGTTAGCTGTTGACTTTAAGATAATACGCTTTTTGTCAAATTCACCAAATATCTCCTCACGGCCCGCTATCTTATTGTTCTCTGTGCTAATACAATAATCCGGTGCCTCTGCACAGCGCCGGCTCTGTAAATAAGAACAACGCTCACATAGGGCTGTCGCGGTGAAGAAAATGTACTTGCGGTGATTTAGGTGCCCCAATAATGCGGTCTGCGGTATTATCGCCATTTTTTGTTTTTGTATTGAATGGTCAAGTTTGTTGTGCAGAGCTTCCGAAATAGTGTGATTCTTGGTCATTTATAGACAACGTGATCTCAGTCCGTGCACACTAAAAAGTGCTGGGTTATTTTGTCAACCCAAATGCTGGGTTAAACCAGTTGAGTTATTATTTTGGGTTATTTTAGTGATTGCTGGGTAGTTTGGTTTAACCCTGCCTGCTGGGTTGGAGCTGGGTAATTGTGAGACAATTGTGCAACATCATATGCTTTCTACCAGTTTAGTAGGCCTACTGGTAATCACGTGCAACTTTGTCCAGCAGATGTTGGGCCAAAATATCAGCTGGAAAATATGACTAATTAATTATTAAATTAAGCATATTAAATAAAGCATATTAAATAGCACAAGATCAAAAGCCTGTGGCGCGCCAAGCGTAGCCTACGGTACACCGCCTTGATTTAGGTAGCATGTAGACCGAAAGAAGTGATGGCACAGTTTTGGTTTAACAACCCAAAAGATTAGAGGGCAACATATTCCATTTTCTTTCCCACACGAAATGCAGATATGTCCCAAAAGAATCACGGGAGTGTGTCTGCGATGCACGATGCGCTTCCCAGACTGTACAGCACTTTACTAAACTGTAGTACTGTAGTAAAGTGCTGTAAAGCGTAACGTCTGAGTGTCGTAAATACATACACTCCCAAAGGCTACAACCATGGATGTATTATAAGAAACTACAACCGGCTAATATGGGGCTGGGGGAATTTGTGCTTAGATAGATCAGATCCTAGATCAGACGTCATGTTCGATGGGCTGGCCTCATGAAAACAATCTATTGTAAACATTGTGGTTTGCGATAGCGGCGGTTGCTTTCCACGGCCTGCGGTTGGGTTAGCAACACCGCGGTATTGCGGTTATCTCGACAGCCCTACGCTCACAAGAGCAATGCCCTAGTGGGGGGCAGAGCTTCTGAGGCAGCACCCTATGGCACTGAAGGGAGAGGTGTTTCTGTTTGCATTCAGCAAGCGTTCTCGAGAATGACTGTACCTTTAAGGTTCCACAGCAGACTGCCTGTCTGCCTGTCTGCTGTGTGAGCCACCAAGATAGCGATGGCTGTGTCATACATGGAGCTTGGCACTTCCACCATTAACTACAATAATCAGCTAATCTGAAAAAATCTAACTGCCCGTTCCAAAATGCAGGTGCTTCATCTTTCTTGTGATCTGATAGATCCTAGAGATGAAAGCACTCCTGGAAATCCTCAGTCAGATTTTATTCAGAATGGGGAATGTGTGGCGGCAGCAAACGGCACATGGCTTGATTAGGAGCTCCCCCATGTGGCGAGGAGCGTCAGTACGCCCTATTGCACCATCATCATAGTCCCAGCATCTTGTAGCACGCCGTCTCCTAGGCAACTCTGTGCTGAATGTCTGATACACCCTGTAAACTCGACAGCACTTTCAGGAAGCAAAGATTTTAATTTTGCTGCTAGCATTGTCATTCACAAGTCTATAATTCCAACACAATGTAGTGCTTTATTTACTCATTTCAGTCTTTATTTATTTGAAGCAGTTTGCGTCAATGGGTTTCCCAGCAAATCCGTCCATGTACATTTCACTCCGTCTTGGTCGGCCATTGAGTTATGTAGTTTATTGCCGTGCATGTCAATCAAATAACCTCATGTTCAAGTAAGCAGGTTTTGAAGCAGTTAGCCAGCACTGTCCCCCCAAATGTTATACACAGATAAAGGCAGGCTTAGTCTCAGCCTCTTCCGTCCATTAGCAGTACATCACATAGGCAACTCTGTGCTGGACGTCTGAAACCCCTGTAAGCTCCACACGGGACTCTCAGATTTAGTGACTCTCAGATCAGAAGTAATACTGTCGATTTCCATTGGCTGTCAGCATTGTCACTCACAAGTATGTCTCTGTAATTTCCGGTGCAACGATAGTGCAGTGCTTTATTTACAAATATATAATTAAACATTTATTTTAATCAGTAACCATAGCCTACTAATCTTACTACTAAGCCTACTAATCAGATTTACAAGACCTGTAAACAAGACCTGTTTAGTTTTCCTCATTGCAAGTTTAACGACTTGGTCATTGAGTTACGTAGTTGGTCATCCTGCATGTCAATCAAAAGACCTTTCTTGTCAAGTAGGCCGGTACTGACGCAGTTAGCCAGCGCTGTGTCCCAGACTTTATGCATGTAAAGCTTGGCCCTGCCAGACTATCGTCAGCACACTGGGTCTCTCTGTCAACAGTCCGAGGTCTTGAGTTTTGAGCGGCAGCTGTAATGTGTTTCTGTAGCTGTGACTGTACCCTCTGACCTGTTGGTGCATGGTGCGCCCTCTGCAGGCCTGGAGAGAGTCTGCATGCTGTACTTGGGGCTCCACAACGTCCGCCAGACCTCCATGTTCCCCCGCGACCCCAAGCGGCTGACGCCCTGAGCAGCTAGAGAGCGAGAGAGGCTTGGCCGCCCGCCTGCCGCGGGTCAGGCCAACAGATGATCCTTCTGGGATGGATTGCCAATTAACAACTCACTATGATTAACCGTCAATGACAGATTAGTTATAATTACAATTGTGTGTGTTTTAACAGGACACTTGCCATTATGGGGTAATATAGGGAAATAGTGATCATATTAATATCATCATATTATCATATGTTAGGTGAAATCATTTATCTATACAATCAGTAACTCTGCTTGTCTGCGCACTTTTATATGGCAGGTATAATAAATCTCTTTTGGTACAGTTCTAAATCACTATGACTACCGCCTGACATACCCAGCTGTGTGCAGGTGTTGATTATGAATACCAATGTTTTGTAACTAACTGGGGGATTAAACGTGAATTCATAAACCCATCTGTGTGTTTTTTTTTATTTATTCCCTTTTATTTGTAGCTTCTGTGTTTTTTGAGCTACTATCTACAATCATGGTCTCTATATTCCTTGAGAGTTTCTGATAGCTTCAGTACCATTACATTAGTATCTGTGTTGACACAAACCATATAAAGCTGATTGATAAGTTCAGTTGCTACTCGGACACATTCGCAATGATTCCTAGGCATTCCATCCAGACTGATTCTCACAGCGAAGTTGGACTGAAGCTAGCGAGATCAGGGTGGTCTGAAGAGGCTACTAAAACACCACAGAAGGACTACACAACAGTTTAATGTTTCACAGTGAGGTGACAAGGTGACAATACAAGTACAAGTTAGTGTTACAGATAAGTAAAATATAGCCTATATGGATATGATTTACAATACTTTACAACAATACAGCTTTACAATAATGCACAGTATGGATAACAGGTCAAACTCAATATGAGGCCAAATTATCTCTGATAAATTGTGCACTAGGTTAAAAAGTACAATAGGCAGTTATGGACAATGTAAAAATGAAACCCTTCTGAAGAGGGCGTGCACCCAGACCGACAGGGCCAGCATCTGATTGGTTAAACACGACATGGACCATTAATTGTGCCTTTTCATTAGTTCTCAATTGTCCAAAGTTGTCTACTCCAAACACCAGTCTGCTGTGGTGACAGCGCCATCTACAGGTCACACGTGGTATTGCAATTGATGCAAATTACTCCCGATGTCAAAAGTGCGTGTGTGTAGGGTTAGTGACATCACCACCTTGCACCAATTTCAGTCAGTCGGATGCACCAGTTGGCTATAACCTGCAATAGCTTGTTATTGCAACTGATGCACAATTAGCTCAATCTGTGGCAGCGCCACCTATCTGTAGAATGAAGAGGAAGATTTGCACAATGTCGATGTAGAGGGAAAGGGCGCCGTAGATGTACTCCTCTGGACTGATGGCCAGCTCACGGTTTCCGATGAGGAGCTGGGTGTTGTAGGCTAGAAACTACACACACACACGCACACACACGCACACGCACACACACACACACACACACACACACACACACGCAGAGGGCGGGGCATTTCAGTAGACAAAGGGCAGGAATAGGAGGGTCGAGGCTCCCAGAGCAGACGTGGGACTCACCAGAGTGTAAACGATGGCTCCAATGGCAGCATACAGCATGTGGAGCCACGGGACCTGCAGGTGAGACGGAGGCTTGTGTGTCAAATATAGGGGACACACACACACACATCCGCGCCCTCTGCCATTGCGCAACACGCACGCAAACGAACACAGACCTAGCAGCACCTGCACTCACACTCACACACAGACACACACACACATCCTCACACTGCTGCTCTTCCACTGTGTAACGCACACTCACACACACACACACACAGACCTACCAGCACCTGCACTCACACTCGCACACACACACACACAGACCTACCAGCACCTGCACTCACACTCGCACACACACACACACACGAGCAGGCGTAATGCAAAGCTTTGCACCGTGAAGGGAAGAGCGCTCACATATTGGAAGGAGAGGACGACGGCTGTGATGACCCCCGTGATCATGACCAAGACAGCCAGGATGCACATGAGCCCCCCACAGGAAGTGAAGTCCACCTGAGTAGAGGAACATGACACATTTAGACAGTGGTGTCTGTCCGGCTACTGATAACCACAGAGCTGTAGGTGATGCAGTACAGGCTGAAACATATCTGCTGTATTAGCAGGCCATCATTTTGAAATGCTGGACTAACATCTCAGCACCAAAATGGACATGAATATTTTAAGACCACAGGGCTCCATTGTAACGTGAGACAAAGGGGTTCTTTTACATCCCTGACAAAGACAGTCTCACAGAGCACGGTCTACTGGGTTACAGACACACACACACACACACACAATGTTTACATCTGGAGGCCTACTGCGTCTACCTTGGTTTGGAAGCAGAAGATTGTGACGACTACACACACTATTGCTGTTATGCCGATAGCAAGGAACACTGCTTGTGTGTCATAGTAACTGTGGGCACATCACACAGAACAGGACATAAAGCATTAAACTATTGGGACTGCGTGTGTGTGTGAGTGAGAGAGAGAGAGAGAGAGTCAGAGATGACCTTACAGCTGCGGGGGGTGAAAACAAACCTTGCAATTGTTCCCGTCATGTAAGACATTGCAAGAGTCTGTGAGATAAACACGGTAAACTGATTAGCAGTTTGGTATGTATACTGGTAGCAGCTACATCACTGGAACAGTTGCAAAAGCCAGGAAGTAAACATTACTTACAAAAAGGCTCAGTAGCACAAGATTCCACGGAAAGCGCCTCCTGAAGTGAAAATTAATATATGTAAAGCAGTAACTTTTGCTATTGCTAATATTAAATGTTGTTATTTATTATATACACACCCCAGGGGCGTGCTTACCGTGGCTTTTTGCAGCAGATTAGAACACAGTAGATGATTAAATAAACAGCACTATAAAAAGACAAGCAAGCATATTTACAGCAGTTCATAAAGTGCATGATAGTAGCTGTAGCTGGGTTTATAAGACTCTAAGCGTTATTGTCATCATATCACTTTGAAATGATCAGTTGTCACTCACAACGATGCCCAGTAAACGCCAGGGTTTTCAATGACAAACATCTTGACTGGATCACTGTTGAATTACAAACACAACACTCAATTATGACATGATAATACCATTCAGAAATGGGGAAATGTTATAGGCTAATAAATGAGTTATGTTGAGTTAAATGAGTTATGTTGAGTTAGAGTGAATGGAGAGACTTACATATATGTAAATACAGCTACAATTGAAACGGTGACAGAAAGCTGAGCAGACAAAATCAGGTAAACCTGGCCAAACACACACACACACACACACACACACACACATTTAGCTTGCATTTGACACATCTGTATATAATTGAGGTGACCAGGGGAAGTGACTCACCTTCCTAATGAAGGCGTGCCGCACCGACGTGCTGTCCCACTGGTCATTCATGAAGTCCTCCATATCTCCTGCAAAAGTGGAAAACATTATACTCTGCTGCTGCCGCACGTTTCCACAGTAGGCTCTGTGCTCTGCACGCTCAACACTGCAGCTAACACACTGACGCACGCTAGCGAGTGTCTGTCGCTACCGAACCTGCTCAACACTGCAGCTAACACACTGACGCACGCTAGCTAGTGTCTGTCACTACCAAACCTTGGCCGGGGCCGAGCACGCCCGCAGACAGAGTGGGGATTGTGGTCCTCGTCCCGGGCGACGGGTAGCCTCCAGGCGGGCCAGGGTACACACCGGGGCTGGGGCTGTAGGTAGGTGGGGGGTGCAGGGGGGGCACACCACCGCTGTAGCCAGGGTAACCGTACGGAGGCTGTGGCGGGTAGTTGGCATACTTGGGGCTGTGGATCGCTTCTTCATAGGCAGGAGGGTCCTCGAGCTTTGCCATGGTCACTGGAGAACAGCAGATTAGGAGGGGTGGAAGAGGGGAGATGAGGGGAGGTTGTGGATAGAGAGGGGTGCAACGGTTGCATACACATACACAAGTCAGTATTACATTTTATTATACCTTTATTTTACTAGGCAAAACAATTAAGAGCATTGTTACTTACAATGAAGGCCTACACTGTAAAACCTGACAAGTAAACTTAACCCATTTGGTGTGTAATACAAGTAGCTACTTCAATCAAGTAAGTTCTACATTTTTGAATTTAAGTGTCATAAACACATTATGTTTAAAGTGATATATACTCATACTGAAAACTTGGCAAGTGTAGTTAATTTAAACCATTTGGTGTCCCTCATTGCCTTCAACCATTTAACTTTAGCTACTTAAATCATTAGGTATGCTAAAAGTAAGTATTTAAGTGTAGCAAGAGCGGAAGGGAACAAGGGGACAAGACATTTAAACATGGTTAAAAGGCAATACACATTACAGAAATATAAAAACCCAGTAAGGAGACACAGATCAACATGTATAACAGCAAATACACACAAGGCAAGGAGCGTAGATCGCTTTACATTAAGCAGGTGAACATAGCGACCAAGACACATTACACAGGACAGCTGCACGTTATTGTGACGGTGATGAGGTGTTTGAATGATTGTAGGAGGATAAAGATGGCAAGTTTATAGATTTTTGCATCTCATTCCAATCCCTTTACTGTATGCTCCGCAATTAATCCCATCTTAAAACATACATGTAACTAAGTTCTAAGCTAATATTAATAATATTAAATATTCATCGTGGCATTATTTTGCCAGCGTTGAGGAAAACAATGGTTATAGTTATACAAAAGCACAGTACAGCGATGATTCAGTCTAATCTCATGTTTTATCCTGACATCCTGGTTCCGTCCTGGTTCTAATAAGATCATGCTTACCTTATGGGTCAGCGCGCAGCTGCTTTAGTCTCGCTGAAGCGTCCTCTGGGCTGGCAGACGTGCTCCGCAAGCCATGTCACCTCGGTAATGGGATATGCTCGCTGAAACACAAACTGCCGCTGTGTTGTTCTGGAGAGAACTCGAAGCTGGGTCATCTCTGACCAATCAGAAGACTCTTCTGAAGGGTTCATGTCCTACCAGGTGAAGAAGTACCTGGATGCAGCTGTAAGACAGTGGTGTTCACTTCTTGCTTTTCTAATGTCTCATAACTTCAGTAACATAAACTAGATATAATATTGGACGTTTTCAGAATATGTATAAAATAAACTTGTGACATCTTGTTGCAAGGTATGCCTATAGCCTGGCCCACACATAGGCTACGTATATACACGCTAACTTAATCATGTTAAATTACTATATGTTTAATTTAGGATATTATGGAGCTCAATATTTTGTCTAATTGGTTTGAGAGGTCGACTCCTTGTGGACAGATCGTAGGTCTGATACACTCGGTACAGGGTTCGATACATGTTCAGGTACTGGTACAAATGGTCAAACCCCTTTGTTCTTACCCCCTCCCCAACCTACTTAGCCTCGCGAGATCAGGTTGGCTTCAGTCTAATGTTGCTGTGAGAATCAGTCTGGAAAGCCTAGGGATCATCTTGAATAGCTGGTAGTGTAGCGACTGATCTTTCCAATCAGCATCGTGGTGACAGCTATACAGGCGTGGTTTAGATGTGCCAATAGTGAAAACAACCAGATTGGTCATCCAATCAACTGCAAGGTATTTTTTGGAAAGTACCTGCCCTTCACAAACTGTTTCACCGTATGACTCCCCATATGGAATTGTGGAAACAATCCACCTGGCATGTCAGGTTACAACCTACTACCACTGGGACAGTATTGTATTCGGGGGTGGGGGGTTCCGGCCTTATCTAGGTGGTGTGGATATGACCACAAGGGGGCAGCACAGCCAGACCCAGCCAGCGGCAACCGTATCTTATGCAGCAGCCCTATGGCAGCAGCCCCCTCCACCGCAGGTACAACGATTTAACCACAAGGGGGAGCAGTAGGCTACCAGAAGGCCTCCATGAAAGCCGGCACAGTGTGTGTGTGCGTGCGATAGAAGTATAAGACACTGGCATAGAATACAGGTCACTTGTCCTGCTGTATATGAAACAGACGGTCCCACCTCGGGAACAACGCTCCTGTCCCTCCTGCCACCAGCAGGGGGCGTCAGACTGAGGTGAGGCGTGTGATAATAGTCTGCTTCTGCTTGATGACGTCATTGACGTGTAGCCTACCTTTGCATCATGTAGACTGTGACATCACGTCTTCTGCGACGTCACTGTGGTACCTTCATTTGGCTAAAACAATGAGAACGATTACAGGCTGTTTAAATCAAGTGTCGAGTTAAAGATGAATACTTTAGGCAAGATCGTGTTAAAATGCAATGATTCAATCACTGGAGGGAAAACTGTCCTATCTGATGTGGTTATGATAAAACTGATAATGCCATGAAGAACACAGCCGTGTGTGCGTGTTCAGCGCCCCGCCCCCTCCGCCATGGCGCTTCCTGACTGGTCCGTACCCGTGCTGGCGAGCGCGTCCCTGTGCTGTGCTGTGTTGTGTTGGTGCGTTCGCTTCAGACGCGCTGGGCGAGTGATTTTGAAAACCGCTCGAACAAAAATAATGGCCCGCACCGAGAAACCGCTGTTCCGGATTGCGTGAGTAGCCCGTGTCGCCCCCTAAAACAACGACAACGGTTGTTGTCAGTGCGCCGTAATGCATTTAGCATGCATAGCATGTATAGCATGACATGTTAACGGCTAGCCCTGGTGATCTAGGTTGGTTTTGCTGGTTAGCATTGTGTTTGACCGTGCGATTTGTTTTCAGGTACACGCTGTACACAAAGACTAGGCTGGGGTACCTGTATTACAGACGGCAAATGAGGAAAGCCCGGGAGCAGTATCCCACTGGACATTCCAAGAGTCAGTCCATGGAGTTGAATGGTACGCTTCACTTCTTTTACCTTCTGTGTTTTCAATCATGTAGGCTTGGACACGGTGAGAGACCCTGTCGAGTCAGTGACACCGTTCTATTTTGACAGCGTGTCACTTACTATATGTGTGACAATGTTTTGTCTCATGGATGTTGGCGCACACATACCTACCAGCAACATAGATGTAGCTAGTTTGTGCAAGGTTGCCATATAAATATAAATAACACTGAATCCAATGGACATGTTTAAATCATAACACAACAATGCAAGACTGATGCTGACTGGCTCCGTTTGGCTCTGCTCTTCTTCAGGTATCAAGGTTATCCCCGTTCCAGTGCTGTCAGACAACTACAGCTATCTGGTGATTGACACCGCGTCTAGTCTGGCAGTTGTTGTGGATCCTGCAGACCCACAGACTGTCCAGGTAAACGCCTCTGTCCCCCTGTCCAAGCCAGTCAGTTGTCTCTCTGTGTGAGATACACCGTATGTATCCAAGCCAGTCAGTTGTCTCTCTGTGTGAGATACACCGTATGTATCCAAGCCAGTCAGTTGTCTCTCTGTGTGAGGTACACCGTATGTATCCAAGCCAGTCAGTTGTCTCTCTGTGTGAGGTACACCGCATGTATCCAAACAGTCAGTCTTATTGAATGTGTGGGCTGTGTGAAAGCTAGTGGGTTTGAAGCCTATTAAGTCTGTCCTACCTGGCCAAGCTTGTGATTGCAGTTGGATAGTTTTTTTGGCAGCAGTGGCGCAGAGGGTAGCGTCCACTGCATCAAGCCATTGAAAGGTTGCTGGTACGAACCCCGCTTCTTCCTGGCTAAGTGTGAAAGTGTCCCTGAGCAAGACACTTAGCGTAACCCCAACTGGATGGTGCCTTGCATGGCTGACATCAGAGAGTGAGTGTGTGTGAGTGTTTGCGTGCACATCTATGTGTATGATTGTGTGGGTGAATGTAAGCAATCCTTTTAGTGCTGAGTGGCCTGCAAGTTAGAAAAGCGCTCTATAAATGCAGTCCATTGACTTATTAAATGAGCTCATTGTTTGTAAAGCAACTGTACTAAGTACTAAGTAAGACAATGGACAATCTGCCTGTCTCCACCCCTTCCCCCCTCCACCCCTCCCCCTTCCCTTCCCAGGCCGTGTTAGAGGATGAAGGGGCGATGCTGGAGGCCATCCTCTGCACACATAAACACTGGTGAGAAGGCTTGCTTTGTTACGCCCACTCAGAGGGAATGAGCTGGCTCTGGTCACAACTCTGCAGCCCGAGTGCATTCCACCTGCACACACAGCGCTGCATGTACACAGACCAGCGGATGGTTTATGCTGAGGGTGTGAAGTGGCCTTTGTGTTCTGTTTACAGGGATCACAGTGGAGGCAACAAATGGCTCAAAAGGCTCCACAGCTCCTGTCGTGTTTACGGGAACGCCACAGATGCAATCCCTGGCCTCACACAGTAAGTACCTAACCTACAGTAACCACACCCACAATGCACCTGGGGAACAGGGTTTGGACATACTCCACTGGTGACTGTTTGCAGTTGTTGCATTCTATTGGGCCTACCAGAGAGAATATCATTTAACAGAGAGGTTCCAATGGACGGCACTTGGTTTTTGGGAAAGTGGGGAGCGACTTTCCTCCCTTTATGCAGACCGGAGCGGCCCGGCGCTCCGTGCAAGTCAATGGGAAGGCACAGAGCCAGCACAGCTCAAGCTTCAAACCCGTTCTTGAAAGAAGTTATGGGTGACGTCGTAGAGGGTCTGTCCATTTACTCATACAGCGTGCTCACACTCAAAGCATTCCTGCATTCCTTCACAGGGAATGCAGCTGGCCTGGGACACGTCTCAGTAATTCTTTATGGCGGTATGTGACTCACCCAGTAACACGGCCACACATGCTGTAAGGGGGCATTAATAATGTAGGTCAGGAGATCCCACTGGCAGGACACAGACACATTCCTCAGAAGGGTTTTAGCCTCAAGGCCCAGACACACTGGAGGAGACTTGTAGTGACCAGAGACATTCAGCGTGCTGAGATAAACTGGGTTCAATAAGAGCTGACAACCAATGGGAGCTATTAGAATGTTGTTGACTGATGGATGACGAAATATACAAGAAAGATACCTAGGCAACCAGAGCCTGGATTGTAACCTAGCAACCAGCTTTTAGCTACACAGCCCTGGGCGAGGAGCGAGTTGTAACGTGTCATAGTCTCAGCCTCTTCTGTGCATCAGCACTAAAGTAACTCCTGCTGAACGTCTGGAACATCGGCCCCTGTACGCACGTCACCACTGTCAGGAGGTGGGCTAATAGAGCCTAATTGGTTCTAAGCATAGTCACTCACAGGACTGTACAATGCTTAGGCCATTGTCTTCTCTTCATAGAGATGCATTACGTTGCCATAGAGATGCATTACGTTGCCATAGAGATGCATTACATTGCCCAGTATTGCCATAGAGATAGATGCATTATGTTGCCATAGAGATAGATGCATTACGTTGCCATAGAGATGCATTATGTTGCCATAGAGATGCATTATGTTCCCATAGAGATGCATTACATTGCCCTGTGTTGCCATAGAGATGTATTACGTTGCCATAGAGATGCATTACGTTTCCATAGAAATGCATTATGTTCCCATAGAGATGCATTACATTGCCCAGTGTTGCCATAGAGATGCATTATGTTGCCATAGAGATGCGTTACATTGCCCAGTGTTGCCATAGAGATGCATTATGTTGACATAGAGATGCATTACATTGCCCAGTGTTGCCATAGAGATGCATTATGTTGCCATAGAGATGCGTTACATTGCCCAGTGTTGCCATAGAGATGCATTATGTTGCCATAGAGATGCGTTACATTGCCCTATGCTCCCAGCCCCCTCTCCCACAGGGACTGTGTCACGGTGGGCCGCATGTCCTTCAGAGCGCTGTTCACGCCGGGCCACACTGTGGGCCACATGGTCTACCTCCTGGACGGCCAGGCCGAGGGCGCCCCCTGCTGTCTGTTCTCAGGAGACCTGGTGTTCCTGTCCGGCTGTGGTGAGCGCGCTTCACTACCCTGTTGTTTACACGGCGCTCCTCTCTACCCTGTGTTGTTCACACGGTAAATGCGTAGCTTATTCAAGGCGTTTTTTGGCCTTTTCTTTCACACGTGCAAACTGTGTTTAAGATCACTAAATAAATAGATCTTCCTATGCCTTTTGGATTTTCTTTCACGCGTGCAAACTTGAGTTTTAGGAGTTTTTGCACAACTCCTTCCTTCCATGGCGAAGGTACTTAATTAGAAACCCTGTTTTCAGTGTAGACTGGGAAGAGTATCTGGCTTGTAAGGGCAGCTTGTTTGTTTGACGTCAGTGTGCGGCGTTCTCTCCTTAGCGTCTGCGTCATGACGTCAGTGTCATGCTAAGGCATGAGGCATGTTTCTTCACAGCACTTGAAAGGATGCATTTTAATGTGGATGTATATTTTTTTTAGGCAGGTGACACTTGTTGCTTATTGGCACTCCTGCATTCAGAATTGGCTAATGTTTGCGAAGATATTCAAACAGTTTTCCGTTAGCTTTGAGTTTGCCGTTAAAATAAGCAAATGGTCTGGCCACATCAGGCCGGTCGGCTCATTATTGCTCAACGCTCAACGCAGTTTGCATTGCACTCCACTCAAATCGCCTACCCGCTCGCTACAAAAAAGGGAAAAAATTCATGGACAACACAATTTAAATTAAACACTCTGTATATTAGGCCTACTTTGAATGACAAAACATATTTCCTTTACACTTTTATTACAAGTTACCGTAGCCTATTGAACTTACTAACCTTTTGCTTTCTTCCCAGCGTGTTCACGTAGAACTTTGGTGTTTTCGAGAGAGATGTCTTTTTAGATTCCAAAATTAATCTTTACTTTTTCTTGTACCACATTATCATTGTTGGTAAGTTTTATATTAATAGTGTATTAATGTATGTATGACTTCTAATTTTCCTTGGTGAACTCCATTATTGACCCGAGTTTTGACTGAAAATAGTCTACTGTTGATGACTGTGCAGGACATATGGATTCTGGGTCAGGCTTGAGCATGCTTCAGACTCGTGGTGTGAGCGGGACATAGGGCAACTCTCCGTCTTTTTAAAAATGCCACTCTGCGCTCTGTCCAAAATCTGCTCCCTGCTCGCTCCCGCTCACACGCTCTGCTGCTAACACAAAACGTTCAAAGCAAAACGCGTTCGCCACCAATGTTCACCAATTCTGAATGCACCTCTGGCTCATTGTTGCTTATTGGTCGGACGATGTGTTTCAGGATCACGTGTCACGCTGCATTCACTCCCATTGGTAGTAACCGTGTCGCATCGTATTTGCGTGAAATAGACGTGTGTGTGTGTGTGTGTGTGTGTGTGTGCGCGCGTGTGTGTGTGTATATATATATACACACTTGCCTCGCCTAGCGGACTTTGCAACAGCCGCTTGTCTTGCCGACTCTCACAGAAAACGGATGGCAGCCAGTCGCTTGACGTCTGTGTGAACACAGGGTTATAGGTTTTACCCTGGACACCCTTCACCCCCCCCCCCCCCCCTTCCCCGGGCAGTGACCCCCACCTTAGATCACACGTGTCTCGTCTTCCTTATTCCTCAGGGAGAATGTTTGAGGGCAGCTGCACAACCATGCTGTCTTCTCTGGACACTGTGGGCTCTTTAAGTGACTCCACTCTGCTGTGGCCAGGTAATCCCCTGTGTGAGTGTGTGTGTGTGTGTGTGTGTGTGTGACTGTCTGTCTGTGTGGCGGTAGTAAGTACAACATTTAACTTGTTACCATGACTTCTAGGACCCTAGTTACATTCGTTGCATATTTTGTGCCCCCGGTGCTTCGGTGAGTTGCTGCGTGTGGAATCGAGCGCTCCCGATGGGGTTGTGAGTCGACCGAGCCCCCCTGTGATTGGATGCGCTTGTGCCCTCCCCCTTCCCAGGCCATGAGTACGCAGAGGACAACCTGCTGTTCTCCGCCCAGGTGGAGCCTCACAACGCGGCCAGGGAGACCAAGTACCAGTGGGTGGTGCAACGCCGGAGCCAGAGGCTGTGCACGGTGAGAGCTCTGGTTCTCTGGCGCCCCCTCTTTGGCGATAGGAGGGTTCTGCATGTGCGGCGGTGAGGGACACCCGTCCTCGCTTGTGCACAAGCGCATGCTCGTGCGAGGACCTTCTGAGTCTGTGCGGACACCCCAGAAACCGTCAACAAGGAAGTTGTGGGACTATTACTGACAGCTAGTAAAGAGCGAACCACAACACTGACGCCAAAATCTAGTAGCCTAGTGCATGCCTTATCAAATGTAGGCCTTTCTTTGCCTTTTGTTACTTCAAAATTAAATGAAAAGAAGACGAAGGAGTCATAGGAAACATAAACAGACGAGCAACAGGGCACATATCCATCCATTTGCCGTGATTTGGAGTTGTCATGTTGAAATGCAAACAGTAAATAGTTTACTTGTTTTTGGACTGCTGGAAAAAAAAATTCTCGCTCTTAGTAGGTTTTTGTGTTATTTATATTGATATTATGGTAAATGGACTGCATTTACTATATTTTGCCTCACATTCACCCATTCACACACACATTCATACACCAATAGTGATTGCTGCCATGCAAGGTGCGACCAATATTACTCTACAAGAAAGCCTGAAAAGCCTTTAGCCAGATTCTGATTGGTGGAAACGCTAGCGATTTCCTTCACCTTTGTGAAATTGATAGAGCGTCGGGTTTGGGTTGATAGGAGCGGTCACTCCAGCGGCTACACCAAAGAGTCAACCAGCGACATGGAGTCGCTCCCAGAAAAGATAGAACTACATGCACGAGCGAAATTCGCTGCGGTGTAGTTCTATCTTAACAACCCATCTGGCATGTCAGGGTAGCTTACAGGCGGGCTAGCTCCGGGGGTCGAACCCATGACTGATGACATTCAGCCTGCGAGTCGAGCACCCAGACAAGCAGACTACCCCAGTATGATGGCTGTGGTTCCTCTGCTCCACTTTCAGTGCCCGTCCACCATCGGGGAGGAGAAGGAGTACAACCCTTTCCTACGGCTCCACTCTCCTGATCTCCACCTGGCTCTGGGCCTGCAGCAGGTCAAGGCTGAGGACTGGACAGAGTTCAGGGCTCGCGTTCTGGAGGAGCTGAGAAGACTCAAAGATGCCTACAACAGGAGATAGTGGCCCGGGGGAGAACGTCAACAAGACTTATGTTACGGACATTGTACTGCGTAATAACAAGTAACTGATGTGCAGTGCATTAAACAGTCTCTGGGGTAACGGTGTAGAACCTTGATTCTCCAAAGGTAACCTGGGATACTGTTGTAATAGGCAGCGCAGAGGGATGCATGCAGAGGTCTTTTTCAATCTATAGTGCCCAGTGCCATAATTCAGAAATATTTTCTGTGAAATATACTACATGGTATAAATTAAGAATTTAAGGTACCGTATTATTAAGAAGTAGTAAATGCACAATTAAGTTTTGCTTAAGTGCAATTAAATTGTCATATGTCTTATGTTTGTCTTACTTGTGTATATTACACAAGATGTATATATTTTTCACTTAAGCGCTTAAAGCTAGGTGGTTTTTATTTTTCAATTAAAAATATGATTTGATTTAGGGGACCATGCACTGAGTCTGCATGCTTGTATTTAATAAAACAGTATCCTGTGTGCTGATCAACATATTCATCGAGAATAGTTTTCTTAATGTTAAAATTGTACATAATCTAGTTTTAGTGAGTGTTAAATCCAGAATATTTAATTTTCTATGATGATGAAAAGTATTACAGCGATTTAACAAATGTCTCAATTACTAACAATATGCAGGATAGGAGAGTTTAAGTACATATTTTTGAAGGAAACATTTATCAGTTGGCTGCTAGTGTGCTTTAGGAAGATTCATTATTGTGTTACTTCTAAATCCTGCCTAAAATTTAGCCTGCACTACTGATTATCATGATGGCAATTCATTAGATTATCTGGATGAGAATAATGCATTCAGTGGGTATGCTTTCATGTGTCATTTTGAACCATTGATGTCTGCAACATTTATGACATGTATACAATTAATGAATAGAATGATTTCTTTGCTGCCGTTTGTAGTTCTTGTAAAATATGAACATTGTGTGTCTCACTGACTCTTAAAACTCATTATAAAATGTGATGTTTTTAAAAAAATGCAGGCGGCCTATGGAATGGAAAACATGAACACCAACATTTTAATCTAGTTTGTAATATTATATAAAAATAAGTAAATTGTGTTGATGTTGTTGAAAAAAGAATATTGAGATTAAACTTTTTTTTCACAGTAAAAAATTTAAATCAACTTAAAAAAAAAAAAAATTGTGATTAATGGATTTTTTTTTCCAAAGTTAATTATTTTGAAATAAATAACAGGTTAAAAAAAACAGTAAGAACTAAAATATTGTGATGAAGGGATTTTTTTCCAAAGTAAAAAAATAAAAATAACAGGTGGAAAAAAAAGTTCTGAAAATAGTAAGACGCTGGGAGAAAATTATTTTGCTGAGTTTTTTTTCTCTTGCACTAGGATACTTTTTTTATCACACTGCTCGAGATAGCTGACGTGGGATGGACCCGTTTCAGTAAGAAAAAACTGACTGTGACTACAGTGGTGTTATATATTATACTGTTTAAATGTGTATTGTTGGAATTTTGGGTGGTGTCTTCTCACCCAGTTCCAGCGTGTTCGTTTATGGAGTTTAAGTAGGAGGAAACAATG
>JAODUH010002754.1:0-11816 GCA_027564835.1 Typhlichthys subterraneus | reverse complement strand
ACACACATGCTCGCCACACACACACACACACACACACACACACACACACACACACACACACACGCACAGGCCACACAATGCTCCTCTGTGTGCCCTGGCTATTCCCAGTGCGTCGCCATGGCATCAGCATCTCCTTCAGAAGGCAGTGCAGCGGATGGAGGCCCAGCATGTGGCTGATAGAGGCGTCCCCATAGTAACCACATGTGTAAGTACATAACACATGTGAAGCTCCCACTAACTGGCGCAGGCTCACACGCAAGCGCGTCCAAAGCGGGGCACACATTCAGAACTTCCCGCCGCTCAATGAACAGATTCCTCTGAACTCAGTCTCTTTGCAGGATCAAAGCGCACAAAGGACTGTTGGACAGGATGGGTGGGGTGGCGAACACTTCCTCCTTGTTGCTAGGGACGTCTTCCCTTAATTTGTGTTGCTAGGCTGCCAATTCCCTCATGCTAAGTGGAAGCGTTTGTCCCTCTCTCCTCTCTGTCCAACGCACCCAACCCCACCCCCACACACACACATACCCCTCCCCTGTCTTCTCCCAACTAAAATAACTTCACCAACCATCTGTCACCAAGCTTCTTGCAGGTCTACTGTTGCTTAGGAACAAGTCTGCGACACACACGCACACGCGCATGCACACACGTCCAGTCCATACGCGCAGTCCTCGTATTAATTTAGTACACCTTGAGATTAACAATAAGCGATCATTAATAATTAGCGATAGGCCTGTATATGTCTTCGCTGCTCTATTAGTACTGTAATCATTAAATTGCGATTATTTGCCGCCGTTGCTTCAGCGTTGTAACGCTCAAAGACAAAAAGTTTCTAAAGACGGACGCGCTTCACGTTACCCTCGCTCGGTTAAAACAAGTTTAACGAAGGGGGGGGAGTATTCTGTTGAATTGCTAATTAAAAATTAAAAATAAGTAGCCTATACAAGGGAAATGGAAACTTCAAAGGAGCAACATGTTCATTGAGGATTTCTCAAGCTTTTGCAGTATTCCTCTGTTTTCTGTCATCCTTTGTCACTGAGGATTTATTTAATTATTTATTTAATGACGATTTCCAAAAAAATAAAATGATGCATCCTACTTACATTAGCATATACCGGACCCAGAAATAGAAGAGAAATATATTTTCACAACAGTCGTTTAAGATGCCAATTTGCAGCCATAAAATCCCAAACCTAATGAGATTACTCAATGCATTGAATTAGATATGAAACACGCCTTTGTCTTATCTGACATAAATAAATCATCTGAAACCGGCTCCCGGTTTACCGGCTCCTGGTTTATGAAAGGCATTTGTATATAATCATTGTTTCTACGAACTTGTCAGTAAGAAGGCTGAGAGCCGCTTTAACATGGCAACAGGAGGAAATTGAATTAAACGGCCTTTGTTTTTAGACGAACGACAAATCTTAGGCTGACAGGCATCGCTGATTAGTCTATGGGAGTTTATTGAGGACGCTTTATTAGATTGCCTAATGCACAGCAGGTGTTATACGTAAAACGGTTCTTTACTGAATAGAATAGAATAGAATAGAATAGAATAGAATATGATATAACAAAATGCTGTAAATGTATTATGTTAGGGTAAAAACAAAAGATGGTTTGCTGTTACGAGAATGTTAAAATATTGTGTTATATTACAATGTATACATGATTACATTAGGATTTGAAACATTACATTGTTTTAATGAGCTATGTTTGAAACATTTGTAATTTGTTCTCATGCAGGGCTAGAGGTCTGAATCGACCATGAGAACTTTTATTTGTTGACGGATGACTGTTTGCCAACGCTTTGCGCTCTCTACATTAAAAGCAGAACTACAAGTCCAGTTATATCAAATGTGTTCTATAAATGCATGTGAAATAACTGCTCTCACATCATGAGGATTCCGCTATACCATCAATAAAGTGAAAAATGTATGACAAGCCCGCGCTAGAACAATAAGGTGATATTTACATCCCTCATTCCAATAAAACTAAGAGCAAGCTATCTGTCTTTCTAATCCCCAAGGCGTTGTGGGGACAAACAGCCCAAGAGCCATAGTCAATGTCTGAGATAAATATTTGCCACTGTTTCATAGTTTCATTATTTTCTTCATTGCTGTTAGTCCTCGCTGTCTATATTTATCTGTCTCACAATACGTCTAACTCACACCGACAGTTTCCTGAGCAACAAGCAGCAAAATGTATAAATAACTGTACTGTTGCCTACTGTTAACATTATTACAGTAGGCAAGGCCTCGTTATATATTTATATACAGTATGTATTGTTATTCAGAAACCTTTATCCACACCAGA
The DNA here is from genome assembly GCA_027564835.1 of Typhlichthys subterraneus. Classification (NCBI taxonomy): domain Eukaryota; kingdom Metazoa; phylum Chordata; class Actinopteri; order Percopsiformes; family Amblyopsidae; genus Typhlichthys; species Typhlichthys subterraneus. Next base: position 9,503 of record JAODUH010002754.1, on the reverse strand, counting down.
AACGGTCAGAACATGAAACGATAATTCAAATGTTTCTGTAATCTTTTATAACGATTTAGGTTGCTCCTCCATTGGTCTACCTTTGGATTTGAACCCAGTGCTGCACATTATTTTGGTGTGAAACACCAATGGCCATAGCGCACCTGTGCTGCGCGTCTGGGACTCCTCCCTGCTCCTCCCCCATAAGGTTACCCATAGGTACAGTTGTGTTTTAAAACATAAACCGCCATGGGTCTGAATTACGGGGTTCTGGGGTGCTTATATTCCTTACTTTACAGTGGTGAATTTATCCTGGTTAATAGAAGACATGGCATTTCTTACTTACACATTACATTATACCCAGTGCAAATGACCGACTCTGCTCACACAGAAGTCTCTGAATAAATCTTAGGGGCAACTTAAAAATGCTTATAGACTTTAGTCGACGATGTACTATGAGTTATGTTAAAGTAAAGTAAGGTTTTTCATTCAAACCCCGCTTCAAAGCGTTCATTGAAACGCACAAGTCTCTCCTGCCACCTGACTACTCCCTATACGCCGCGTTGGTGTGACCCGCGGGGAGCTCATCGTCACTTTAAAACGCACCAGGGACTTGGCACAAAAGCGCACACGCGAGCGCAGGTACATACTGGCTGCACACAGAGACTTACTCATATGTTAGTGGACGAAATACATTATACTAAACTATAACTAAATGCTAAAAAGTACAACGTGGACGCGGTCAGAATACTTACTGGACGTTAAATTGTGTAAAAACATTACAGGTGCGACGTCAAGAGCAACGGGCATTGCGGTTTGGGGTTTTACGCACAGTAGCCACGCGATCAAAGACTATTTGCTCGAATACAGCACTTTGTTTTTTATAATTTTTTTATTTCATTATCAGATTATTTTCTGGACAGTCACATGACGCAAAGTTTTGCTGTGATCGGTCCGGGTTCCGCACAGACGGCGTGCCTAACGGTTACGCGCTCCAGCTTGCTCCAGACCGCCCGCACGGCAACATGAACGGCTCCTTCTTCGACCTGACCCAGCAAGGTGCGGGCGCGCTCTTCAACGGGAGCCACACTCTCGCCGGTACCCTGGCCAACTGCTGCAATGGTACCGACGTGGCGACGAGTGACGGCGGATCGCTCGTACTGCAGCCCGACGAGCGCAAACTCTTCGTGATGCGCGTCGTGCAGATTGCCGTGCTCTGCGTGCTGTCGCTCACGGTGATGTTCGGGATCTTCTTCCTCGGCTGCAATCTGATGATCAAGTCAGAAAGTATGATCAACTTTCTGGTGAAGGACCGCAGACCGTCCAAGGACGTGGAGGCCGTCATGATCGGGCTCAGCTAAGGTGCGGGAGGTGCGGCGTTTTAAGCTCCTCCGGAGGAATCGCGGTGCGGTGCATTGTGTCTTTGTGAGGAGAGAAGATATGCAACACGTTACATTACAACGACGCGTTTGTGCGTAAAGTTTGTGCGTAACGGAACCACACAACTGTTTACCCATGGACTGCCGTGCTATAGATATATTGCCAACTTGGACAAAGTCAATTAAGATGTTTACAAGTCCTTACCTCAAATTAGTTTTTGCTAAATTTCAACATGATTGTTAAATGAATGTTTTGAACATTCTAAAACAGACCCTGGCCTGCATGATTATGAACCGTTTCTGTTCCAGTTTTCTACCAGCGTACTTAAATGGGCGTGATGGAAATGGCCGCGTTCTCTATAAACAAAGTGTCTTTTTATGGTTATTAGTGTCTTGGTGGCATGTATGGGAAAAATGCACTAAAAGTGCTGGAATATTTGCACGTTTATAAACTTCATACAAGTATCTTTGCTTTAAACGGAGTGTATCTGGTCCTGGTTTAGCATGCCTTGCTCTGTAAAAGGTGATATTTTAGACCCGTCTTGCACTTTTGAAACCACAAATGCTGCATGATTTTTGTACAAGAACCCTTGAAATAATGCAGCATGCTATTCAACTATTAAAATGTCATGTCATGCTTTGGTCATCTCATTAATTGATAAGGATAGATCACATTTAGGTATTGTTTCATAAAAAAAATAATCACATTTGCAGCCATGTTGTAATTCCACACAGTCTCTATAATTAAATTATCTAAGATAAAAACTAATACTGCAATCTTCAAATAGGCCTAATCAATAAAGATGTAGGCACTGTTCATTCCATTCAAATAGAGTGAAATAACAGAGTTAATGGTCAATATTGACCTGACAACGCAATGTCTATTTTTGTCCCTACCTGTAGCTATATTAATTTGATCAGCATTGCATTGCAATTGTCTGTTTATGTGCACAGGTTGATATATGATATTAGTAGAATCGTGTATGAATTATGCTAATTATGCAGCAATTGCCTGTCTACATATATGTGCCATCGAATATGAATACGAACTGGCAGCAATATCATACTATACTAAAATACTTACAGAGTTAAATTCTATATGTAAAAAGATCCATTGATTCCAGTGGCGAGCTTAGCTTGAGATTGCGCCTGGAGTAGATTTGAGATCACAGCTTTTGCAGGCCTCACTGACTTCAATAAGAGCCCCACAGAATCTCAAACACTCTGACACATTTAAAGAGGGCAACAGATGGAAGAGCTATAGTGTAAAGGCCACTCGCATCGTAGGAAGTGTGTGTGTGTGTGTGTGTGTGTGTCTTGTGTGTGCCATTCTCTGCTCAGTTCAAATATAATGGGATGTGTCGTATACAAAAAAGACCAATGACAAGCTACAGTAAAAAAAAGATTATCATCCACAGATGTGTGTATGTGTGTGTGTATGTGTGTTTGCGTGTGTGTGTGTGTGAGAGAGAGAGAGAGAGGGCAAAGAATATTACAGAATAATAAGCTAAGAGAGTAAGAATATAGCAGAGGGAATGGGAGAGAGAGAGCGAGAGAGCGAGAGAGAGAGAGAGCGCCATTGAGAGAGAGTTGGATCTTGTAACCATCACATAATGCTGACATACTGTATACGGGCATCAGTGAACTGAGAAATAGCGTGTAGTTGTGCTTTCAGATATCATTACTTCCCCTCTCCCTTGCTAGTCACTCACAAGCCCTCTCCCCACAATATTCCAGACTATTCTTACTGTGGTTAGAAAACTCACTTAGAAATTACTTATTTTTTTGGGTGCCTTTTGTGTTATTCTGCTGTAGATTGTTGTGTTTCAGATGGTGGTGGGGGGGAGAGACAACTGATAAGCGCGCTCTCATTATTATTTCAGGACTCGTGAACTTTAATCCATCGCTTCAAACACACCCATGCATTTTAGTCAAAGTGCGTGTGCACGCTCACTGCGTCACCTTTCAAGCTTCTCCAACAGCCATGAAGTAAAGTAACCAATAATGTTTACCTACGGCTACGATGTTGCAACACTCAAATGAATACAGTTGAACAAACTATGAAACATAAGGTTAAAACAACGTAAAAATATAATATGTCCCGTCTATAGGCCTACTTCATATATGTCATTGATTTGTATGGCATTTATTCCAAAATTGAAGGGTGTACAGTATGAAACACTTTATATATACGCTATAGAAATGTTTCTTCCGTAATATTCTTCTCAAGTCTTATAAATAAAACAAAATCATTGGGTGAAATAACCCAGAGACATAATTTAAGAGAAATGCAACCAATTGTCTTTGAGCTATCCACCCACTTTTAGTCAGATGGCCAATCAAGTTAGGGCATGTAAAATAAACCTGAATGTTCAGCTTGAAGGCGGAAACGTCCAAACTAGCCAAAAAGTAAAAAAAAAAAAAACAACTGAATGTTCATCTTGAAGGCAGGAAACGTCCAAACTAGCCAAAAAGTTAAAACATCTGAATCGGAATGGGGCCTTTAAGGGTTCACCTTGGAAACAAACAAATGACATTTGAATCTCTGTCCTTTGTATGAGCCCAAAAATGTCATCAAGACCTGAATGCCCTGACATGAACACCGACTTACCGCACTCTTAAAACCTAAGGGTTTTATTAAATGACAGCGTTCATGCAAATGAGATCAGCAGAACGGGCTCGGCACAGGTTCTGACGTAAAGTGGCAGCTCGTCCATGCGCCCGTTTAAGATGAGTCATTTAAATTGGCTTGTAATGGATTTCAACTGGGATTGTCACATCTTAACCCTTCACCCTGTGTGACATGCGCTCAAGTTGCGCACGTTGCTACATCACGAGAGCACTCACCGTGGAGCTATATTTACCTGTCAACCAGCGTCACCGTTGACCTTTTACCGGAGACCACCAAGAAAATAATGAACTGTTCTGCAGCTCAGAATACTTGACAGAAAGGATTAATTAAACCAGCGCTGGCATTCATCACACAACTGTTAAAAAAAGTAGTTCTCTCACCTCTTTATTGCCTACGATGTATCGTTTTGAGGAAGAATTTCCCTCTGGAGGAGCTTGGCACGAGACAGATTTGTCAGAGAAAACCGATTCCACGTGGCTAAAAGCCACTTTATATTCTCTCAAGTATTTTGATTGGGGAGGGTTGAGTGTCTTTACATTATAAGCCTGTTCTCTGCAACAACATGGGCTTATTGCCACATGGACTGGCCTGTCTCACTCATGGGCAATTCCATTCCAATAGCAAGTGCCATCCTCAAAGCAGGCAGCAAGCAACTAAATGTTAAATGGAGTTGTGAAATGCAAAACAAATAATAACGTTATACCTACAGGTGTTTGCACGCACACACACACACACTCTCCCCTTCTACTGCACTCTTGGGAGTTGTCAGTCACTGCAGAAGATATCATTGGCTCATTTGCCTACTGCATGCACTCCAATATAATCTCTCTAACTTCTATTTTTAATGATGTCTATTTGAAACCTATACATAAGAGAGCAGCAGGCCATATGCGTAGTGTTCTCCATTGACATTATTATTGAGAATAGTTCCAGTCAATTATGTCAAGTCTGCGGGGAGTTACACTAATCCTTTTATGCGGCCCCTTGCTGGTTTGGGACTGAATCATTTAAACTAGTTGACTTTCTAATGCATGGTGCTTGGCATGTGCACACGCACACACGCGCACGAGCACGCATTCGCCATTTCCCCAGACAAATTGTGCTGAATCCAATTCCATGGGAAACCGCAGAGTGGATGGTTCTTGCATCCAAACTCATGAAAATTTAAATAAATCTATTGTATACAGGCAAATGAAAACAAAACAACAAAATGGCCTCGTTTATTCTAGCATCCACAATACCACGGAATTGGGAAAGAAATTGTGATTAGACACACACAGGAAGGCGCATACACACACAAACACATTTGACTCAATTAACACGTTTCAGCCAAGCCACAAAATGATAAACCACCTACACTATTTCACACTGGAAAATGTGTTTTCTTTTTTTTTTTTTTACTGCCCATATTCTCAGTCTAAGTGTGAAAATAATTTGCCACAATGAGTGCCGGCTATAAACTTAAGGTATTTCTCTAGCTGTCGGGTGACGGAATGTGCCACTATATGTGCTGACAGCCTGTCACCAGTCTGCACTGTCAGGAATTATTCTCTTCCCCAAATGTGATTGGCCAGCAGCCTTCACTTCCGTATATCTGCACAAACACACAGTTTGTTGATAGTAAATAATGCAAAACATCTTAATGCCTTTATTATTCACAATGAATACATGAATACCTATATACTGATATTTGAACATCTTAATGCCTTTATTATTCACAATGAATACATTTTCACAGCCCAGGTAGCACTACAACACAGAAGAGGTAATCAAGTCTGTCCTAACGCTATCAAGATGATGTCCTCCTTTTCGTGTGTTCAACATCTCGGAGAGAAAGCCATACGTTATACCAAATTAAATTATCTAATGACTCTCCAGTCAAACGGAAGTGTGAGATCGAGGAGCGCACCGCTGTGTATGCTGAATCTAATTGTGGTGAGGGATGGGGAGTCCACACTGAGGCATCTTTCATTTGCTCTTCTGCTTATTTGGCTGTGGATGGAGACCAGGTCGGCCGTGTGCACCAATTATAGACTGTAGTAAATAAAAGATGGACGTGTGTGTGGTGTGGTGTCATCCTTTAGATTTTTCCCAAGAGATGTTTTGGCTGCTACAAGTGCCTTGTTGAGGTCGAACTGCAAATTCAGATGGCCTGTGTAACGTCATTGTAACAGCTTAATTCTGAAGGGATGAAAGAAGAACCTTTTATCTTTCAGCCTCATTGAGGGGTGGGTAATTGATATAGTAATTACAGTTCAGCCACAGACACCAGTAGGTTTAGAATACAGTTCCCATACAGTTCCCAGTTCCCAGTTGCCATATTTGAGCTCATCATTACATTTCAAAAGTAATTTAAAGTACATTCCTTGATGCATTTTTGTTTTGACTGAGTTCAAATATCAACAAGCTTTCTCCAGAATGATTTACCATACCTTTCATTTTAAATACTTTACATAGGACCTTATAGGAAACTACAGTGTGCTTGGCTGTGGGTGTCAGCTAACCAGGCGAGAGCCCAATGCCGGTATGTGTGTGCATATCCACCATGACTGTGCTGTGCTGCAGCTGAAGCCACTAATACAACTTAAAGGTGGTCAGCGATGCTGGGGGGAAAAAATTGTTGATTCACCTATTTCACCCATTGTTTGTGTTCCCATGTATAGAGCTAGGGCTGTGTAGAAACACCGGAATATCTTTTCAGTGGCGCACGGAATGGACAGCGGGCAGACCGTGAAGACATATTCCGGGGGAAAACGTTCCCACCTTCTAATGTCTGCCAGAAGATACTGCATTGATTCCCACTGAAAATCGCCTGCGGGGGGTGGGAAGGGGGGAGCACACACTCCTCTCCCCCACACACTCTACAACCCCCCCCCCTCCCCCACCTGCTTGATCCACAAAGGGCTAAAATGCTAACTAATTGGTGTCCGTGTCTTGAGACGGTTAGTTTCTGCATTCCCCCAACCTGTGTGCTCGCACGTGCACACGTGTGTACGTGTGCATGTGTGTATGTGTGCATGCGCGCGCGTGTGCATGTGTGTACAGGGACGTGTTAATTGCCACGTGTTGGGTGGGCTCCACGCATTGTGGGGCATTGGGGATGGAGGCCAGACATTCTCTCACTCTCTCTGGGAGTAAAGGAATAGACAGTGGAGGGAAACATACTCAAATCATCTCTCTCTATATCTCTCTCGCTCGCTCTGTCTCTCTCTCCTCCACTTTATCTCTATCTCTCTAACTCTCTCGCCCTCTGTCCTAATCTTCACATGACAGATGGTGGCCCGTGTCCTTGTGTACCATCGCTGCGTTTCCTCCATAAAAGCTACGCTCATGCCCGCTTGCTATCTCTCCCTCGCACATCCTCCAGATACAGTTTCAGAGACGGGTGAATACGGAAATGCTCCACGCAAGCCTTAAAAAGACATGGACGTTGTCATTTGACTGCATATCTTTTGTCCATATCGGGAGCAGAAGTCCTGTCCCCACTTCCGGGCTAGTTTCCATTCCACTCAGCCTGGTGTAGTCAGACATAATATTCACTTTCTGAATAAGGTCTGGAAACGCTCCATTAAGAGGTGTTTACAGTTGTTGTCTCCTACTGGGCGTAGACCTCTGGGTCATTTGTAAACTATTGGACAGCGTTGAACCAATCAGCGTTGTTACAACTGTTTTGATCGCCTTATCTAGCTCTACAACCATTTCGAAATATGTTTGATTTCAACGTCATCTCATCATCACACCCGGGTGGCTGTGCTAACGTTAATGCGACCAGGGTTTCCAGACTAAAACTTCAGCAAAAAGAAATTGTGCTGAAAGCAATAGTCGGGCTAAACTTCACATTGAGGTCACTGTGAAATAGCCACGCTCCATTGGGATTGAAGTGTTCACAATAATTGCCTCCTACTGGGCATACAGCTCAGTTTCATTTTGAAACAATTGGACAGCCTTTAACCAATCCACATTGCTACAACTGTTTGTATTGCTTCATCTAGCTCTACCACCATTTTGAAACAAACGTTTGACTTCAGTGCTTAGCCAACTGGTAACTGATTGGTCCGTTATCAAGGTGACCAGGGTTTCCAGACTATAACTTCACCGAACATTTTGTCTAAATGAAATAGTCAAGCGGAGTTCTTCTGAAACTCTGTCCATTGACATTTAAGGTGAGGTGGCCATGCATGTATGGAAGAATGTATATTAAGGCACGCTAAAAATAATAAAACTGATGTGACCAAAGAAGCTACCGGTAAAACGACAGTATACAGAATTTTATTGCATTCAGGAACATAAATATGGAGTGAAATGTTCTGTTAAAGTTCCATATCGCTACATTGCCAGTGTGAGTTGGCCGGCTAGCTTTTTGACATTAGCTCTGTGCTAACAAGTGGCCAATTGTAGGCCGCACTATGCTACTGGATGTGTTTCTCTATTGATCGAGTTCAAATGTCCACTCTCTCAAGAATGACTGACTATATCTTTAAGTCTGAGGACCAAATTAACCCTTAAACAAATTGAGAACCCTCCTCGCTAAGCAAACCTCAGTCTGCAACCCTCGTTGTGTATTGGGATGCTGCTCATGTGAGTGTGAGCACACACGTGTACACGCACACAAACACACACGCACACACACGCAGCCATAGCTGTTGCCATAGGAACGAAGAAAGGTAATGGCCGTGTTGTGGAGCTCACATGCCTCAGGGGGTGAGAGGGGCAAAAGAGGGAGGGCACAAATGTGATTCACATTTATGGACTAATGACAACGAGGCTGAGCTTTAGATCTGCCCTGCCATATCTCTGCCCAGCGGCAGGTCTGACGGCGTTGCTAACGGGGCCAATTCGGCATGGTGCAATATAGCGCCCGACGCCTGTTTGTTCTAATGGCGGCCAGTAGATGATTATTCAGTTAATGGGGCTTATATTAGCGTTAATGTAATCTGCTTTATCTGCTTTATCTGCTTAGCAAACTGCTTAGCATTCCCCATCTCTCAATACCCCATGGGCTGCAAATAGATTCTATTTTAATGCAATGAATTGAACTGATGACGATGCATGTGTATTCAATTATATATATATATATACAGTATTACAGTATATATATATATATATATATATATATATATAATTATATATAATTTAATGTGAGTTAGTCTTTGTGGAGATATCTTAAAGTGATACTGACCTTTTGTAAAGCCGTTGACACCATCTTCTTTGCCTTTATGACTTTAGTCTATTAAACCGTTTGTTACAAACACATATTCATGAAATACATATGGACATATAGCCTAATGTAACCAGACCTAAAATTAACTTTGTGAATATAGTCTGGGCATGCTCCATAGGGAAGTGTTCTCATAGTTGGTTAATTTTGAAACTACCGGACAGCATTTAACCAACCGGCATTGATACAGCTGTGTTGATTGCCTCAACTATGTCAAAAAAATCCACATGTGAAGACTTTGCACTCCACTTCAGAAGTAAAATAGACACTATTAGATCAAATATATCACACCAGC
>JAODUH010002753.1:0-11817 GCA_027564835.1 Typhlichthys subterraneus | reverse complement strand
CCTCAGGCCACAGCCGGATTGGTTATAGGGGTGTGTTTGGAGCTACTACTACCGCCCCTAGCCTAGTTTACCTAAAATGCATATGGCTTATTCTTAAAATCCCAATTTTTATTATGGCAGTCCTGGTCCTCCATAGTGTAGGTTTTAGTAATAACAATCTGTTAATTTTCACCGCTGTGAGCCATGTCTTTCCCCGCAGTTTCGCCACTCTGAAAGCGTTGAATCCAATGCGCTCCCAATTTACAGCATCAACAGCATTTCAAGTGCAGACAGGGAGAGACTGACTGACCCAGTGTACAAGAAAAAGTACCTACTACTTAAAAACATATAGAAAAACACGAATACGTTTAACCGACTAGTATTTCTGGTGCAGACTAGCGAGACTGGCACATGGTTTTCATAAACAAATTAAATCAGGCACTCTTTTGACATTTTATCTGCTATTTATCTGGAGCATGCTCCCCCGGGGAATATTCTCTTTGAAATATCAGCTTTGAAAAGTGGACTTACAGTTGATTTTGACATGATAATATATAGGGGAACACCCTAGAATGTTAAACAGTGCTACAAAATTAATGTCGCCTACTATCGTAGGGCACACAAATTTGACATTACTTAAAATCACAAGACGAGATTAGATTTTGACACTATTTCCGCTGTGCTGACATCATCAGATAGGCTAAACGCAAAGTTTTAATGTGATGTTTTACGAAATGTAGCATTGAGCTTGAGTTTAGAGGCAAACATATGATGTCCATTAAGATGTGGGTTTACATGTAGAACATTGGAGAGAAAAGAGAGAGAGAGATACAAAAGTGGAAAGATTCATAAACAGCAACAGAAATATACTAAAAATACCATACCCCTTACATAGTGCTCTAGCTGAAATTATACCTATTGTATAATATCTAGGGAATGGCCAGGGCTATGAATATTTGTATCCAGTCGTCCTCAGCAAAATACATATTCATAAACTAGCAATAATGTACAATTGTGTATATTAGGCATAGCTTTATTATTACAATATTGATTATTGATCCAACTGCCAAGTAAATATCATGATATTGATGGTGACTCAGGACTCACAACTATTATTACTTCAAGGGAGTCCTTTTGAGTCTGCTGACTGACTGGCTTCAGCCGGTCAGAACCAACTGACACGTGTCATGTGCACTCACCTCCACAAACAGGAAGCAGGGAAGGATAGAGCTGCTGCTCTTCACGCTGGGTTTCTCTTCGGCTGCCATCATGAGCTTCCTCTCGTTTCGCTTCCCCCCTTCAAACTCGTGCGTCCCCTCACACCTGGAATACAGAGCCAGGGGTTAACATGCCGTACACCTCAATTGAATTAGCGTCCCTAGGGATATGAGTGTTTGTCACCTGGAAGTTAGTAAATCCAAGTCTAGACCTTGCCCCCCAACCCACGCAAAGTAAATACAATCATCTCTACAAATATACCATACCACTTTTTCAGTAGCCTAAAACAGTAGCCTAAAAACTTTAATAACATACTGCTTTGTTACTGTAGGCTACATACTGTACTGTGATACATCATTGTTTATCACTATATGAACTTATGTAATACTCTGCAGTGAATATTTCAGTGCACTAAAACGGTCCTGTGCTATTTGGGTCTAAAGATCACCACACTGCAAATTGTACTAAAAATTATATTATTGGTAAAGGGCAACTCTCCATTGGGAAGTGTTGTTTCCTTCTACTGGGCGCAGACCTCTGCCCTATGATTACTATTGGACAGCGTTTAACCAATATCCTGTGTTGCTAAAAATAGTTACGCCTGAAAAGCATTCCCATTTTGAACTTCTTGTTACTTTGGCCCTGAAGTAGTGAGTTGTATGTCTGATAATTTATAAAAGGAAACACTAAGGAATGAACTTTATGGAGATCAATTAAACAATTAAACAAAATATTTGCAAAATTTTTCAATAGAAGTGCCTCCAATTGACATTGGAGGCTGCTGCTTCTAATCATGTATTCCAGGGGAGGACATCATGTGTTATGATTTTCAGAATTTCAGAGTAAACAGCCATGAAACTACACAATATTGTGTAATAGCTCCGCCTAGTGTCCCTAGCTAACTGTGCAACATTTCCCTGACGTGCCAAACTGTTGACAATGGCCTAATTAACCATTTTCATATAAATAAACATAAAAAGAGAACACATGCTATGGTTAAAAAATAAGATATATACGCTACAAATAATATCCATCCATCCATCTTCATCTGCTTATCCGGATTCGTGTCGCGGGGGCAGCAGCTCCAGCTGCGGACTACAAATTTATCTTTCCCGAGCCGCATTAGCAAGCGCTGACTGGGGTTCCCGAGGCGTTCATACTGGATATCATACTTGTTTAGCTGCGTTATGCAACACAAATTATTTTCATACCAATGATCAATTTTGCGCGTTGTAGTTTTCTTAGCCCAAAGGAAGAGTAAACAAACATTTTTGGATAGCCCAGCTAATTGGCTATTTAGTTACCATACAGGTGTAACAGGTGTTTCCGATCATTCGAGATAGAAAAAGTATTGTTTTTGGAATAGCTATGGATGGTTTCAAACACCAGAATGTTTCATTGTAAACCATGCATTAGCCAGGACCCTTCGAAAAAGGTTTAACGCGAGATGGCAGATCGGTGAGTAAAATAATTGACGAGTCACGTATTGACGTAGTCAGTCACGTACTGTACATTAGCACTGATCTCTACAATAATGTATGGTTTTGTTTCATAGCTACTGTACGTGGATATGATAGTTAGCTTCGTGAACGTTTACCCTTTCTGCCCACAGATGTGTCTTTAACCTATAAGAGAATGCAGTTATTTACACGTTTTACGTTCTGGCTGAATGAGTAGTTGGTAGTATCCAAGCAACGGGACACTAATGCTAAAAAGGTAATTAATCAAAGACAACAATTTGTAAGAAAATAAAATGTTTCCGTTCATTCAAGTTTTATAAAAAATGTTCAAATCTAGTTTTTTCTTGTTCTAGTGAACCTAATATTGTGTATCATCTCGTCTGGTGACCTATGTGTATCGTCACACTATAAGCAGCAGCCTCATCGTTACATTACAGAAGATAAGCGGTTTCCCAGGACTTTCCCACCAAAAAGACACACTGACCCTCTTCTGGATGGTCACATCACTTCTGTTTCCTAATGTCATCTATGTTTCATCTATACTGGAAAGAATAGGCCCGGGGATAAATAAGACATGAAGCCAGGCTCTGAACTGCACAATTTGCCATCTGAGTCTGCTTTTAGAGAGGACTGGCCGGGATCTGTGCGTGTGTGTGTGTGTGTGTGTGTGTGTGCGCGCGCGAGGGCAAAGAAGAGACATGCCATAAAACACCATGTAGCTGTCAGGGTGTACACGCAGAAGCCCCAGGTAACAGCAAGAGGAAGAGAAGCAGGAGAGGGAAATTGTCCCCATTTCCTCCACAGCAAAGGCTTATATGGCAAGCATGCCATTTGTTCCGTTGCCTGAGTTAAGAGACAGCTTATAGGCCCGTGGCTGAGTTGTACTGCAGATCGGAGGTGTGGCAGGCTGGCAACAGATCTCCTGCACACCAAACAAAATCCCCCATCTCCATCTCCTCCTCACTGGTCCTCCTCTACTGAGCTGTGCTGCGCGAGAGAAGGATTTGGTGGCTAGAGATGGCAGAGGAGGTGGGGGTTTTAATGGAGAATATACATCTAAAGTGGGACAGGCAGCCAAGGATGATTTAACCACTGATAGGTGAAGTGCTCAATGCAAGAGGCGGGAAGATGAAGGAGAAAAATACAGCTGGATGGGCTCCCTCATTGGATTCAGTGGATTCAGACTTCTGGGCTGTCCCGTGCACATTTACTTTGAAGCGGGTTCGGATTAAATTGCTGTCACGGGATTTTTCCACGGAAGCTTTCTTGGTGAATCGAGTTCCGCGGCAATTTTACAGAATAATTAGCCTGAGAAAGTCTTGACCGCCGCAGCTGTGCATACGACACACTTGAACAGACGGGATGAAGCAGATTGTTCACAGTTATAGACCGGGGGTTTCATTTGTGTGGCTTTGTATGCTAGGGTGTGTGTGTGTGCGTGTGCGTCAAGTAGGGTTTGTCATTGTCCAGCCGTTTTTTTTTAAATCAGATTAGTGCAAAGCAAGTGAAAAGAGGGCCAATCTAATTATATCAGCATAAAGCGAATCTTCCTGTCAACAGCGACACACTGTCGCATTATGGAGTGAGAGAGGGAGAAAGACAAGAGAAAGAAAGAAAGAAGGAAAGAAAGAAAGCAGTGAATACAGAAAAGGGACACAGAGTGAGTCCAGACATAGATGGATGGATTGTGGCAATAGGTAGGGAAAGGCCGAGGGGATGTATGGGGAAGGCAGACAGAATGGCCACAAACTATTCAAGGAACAGGGCGAAGGACACAAGAGAGCAGAAATGAAATGGTGAAAGAGCAGAGGGACTCACAGAGCTGCACGCACGCACGCACACACGCACGCACGCACGCACACACACACACACACACAGTTGTGAGACTTCTACCAGTGGACAGAGACCCAGGAAGCCATATGTCCTCTCTTTTCTCTCTGCAGTCCGATGTCCAGATAACCAGATAACCTAGTTCTACTACTACTACTACTACTACAACAATCATCCCCCCCCCCCCACAGATTGTGGTGCCTACTTTTTCAACATTATTGTAGGAGAACTCAAATATATACATCTACTGTGTTTAGCCTAATCCTATTCAATATTTCTATTGGTTCATGAATGATTAATTAGGACACCCTGGCACATCCCTGCTAAAACAATCCACCATAAACCAGCAGGAATTCCATGTTGGTCCTGGCTGGTTCATACTGGTTACTGCTGGTGTTGCTGGTATACCAGCACACCAGCATGGGATGCCTGGTACACCATCAAACAGCATGGGATGCCGGGGTACCAGCAAACCAGCATTCCATGCTGGTTCAAGCATGCAAAACATACCTTATGCTGCAGGTAGGCCCTCTAATTGTAATACATGTTACAATATAATATACAATATAATATAACTAAATTATGTAGCTTTTTAAGGTAACTTCTAGCCTACTAGCTTAAGTAGTTGGTTATAGCTAAGGCAGGCTATCTTCCTTGCAGTTAGTCAGGCACTCCTGAAGGGATGTGAGTGAAGTTTTTTTGCTGCACCCTGCAGTTTCTGTATTGCAGCGCACTTCACTCGCGCGCTGTTTCTTGCCACAGTTCACACTTCACAGAGCTAAATTATCGTCAGAGCTGTCTTGAACATAGACATTCTCTATTTACTGGGAAAATCAAGTTCTTTACAGTTTTACTGAAACTATGTTAGATAGAAATAGGTAGTTACCAGCCAGTTAGTTTTTTGGTGTGGCGTCAATGATTCTGCCGTGGCGCAGCATAATGAACGCAGAGTAATCACATTGAATGATGTTGCTCTCGTGACAGCATGTGCTGCACAACATTTTTAGAGTATAACTTTGTATTTGTTCCGTCTGCAATCTGGAGATTGCGCCTGGCAATGTTTGTTTGATTGTACTCATTGTGCAACCAAAATGTCCTTATTTTGAGAGTGAGGAAAGAAAACACTTGGTGTAGCTGAAACTTTACGGTTATAAAACCGTGGCGTTTTTATTCCCGGTTAATAGTGAAATTGGCTAATCGCTGCATCCCTAGCCAGGGCACAGTTTGGTTGGACTTAAACGTGCCCGAGGACAAAACTGAAGTCATTGACGCGACAGTTCTTTCATTACAAACAGCATTGCGTCAAAGGGAACACTTTTGTCTACGGCAGAAGTGCAATGTTTATTTGAAATATGGGCAAATGAGAGTATTCAGGAGCAACTGGATACAACACACAAGAACCATCTACTTACTCATGGGTATCAATGAACCACGTGAGCAGTGTTGCCAAAAGCTGAAAAAACTGCATGCTCAGTATCTGAAGGTACGGGATGCAATGTGGTAGCTGGTCAGACATCAAGGACATATGCCAGTGGAACAATTATGTGGACAAAATAATTGGCCTGAAACCAAGTAGCCAACCTAATGTTTTAGAGTAAGCATGCCCTGGCCTTGAATGTTAACTGCAGTGTGTGTGCAGGCCAGTGGGGGAGTGGGGGAGTGGGGAGGGGGGGACAATTGTGCTCGGTTAAAGGCAACTGGGCCAAGTGTGAGTACGCCCTAACAGAGCACCTGCTCTTGTAAAGAACGCTGATGTTAATGTATGTACTACAAGCACTCATACAAAACCAGGAAACGGAGTTCCGTGTGTGAGCATGCACTGTCCACATTCTGCATTACAAGACATGAATTTCGCACCGGAAGGCGGTGGTCCATCGTCTGCCCAGTTTTTCCATTTGCGCATTTGTGTGACCCTACGCTAATGCATGTTTGACCTCAAAGCAAATTAGATCACGCGCCCCCCCTTGTGAACTCTAGTGCCCCTTAAAGGGGAGTATGCATCCCAGGTTGGAAATCGCTGCTTTAATGTACCAAACCCTAACACACACACACACACACACACACACACACCTTGGGCACAACAGACTGATCATGTTTGCTAGAAGGGATGGTACGATACAGTTTTTTCAGTATCGTTACCGGTACAGATACCGATCCTATTCCAGTGTTAAATTAAGTTTTAAGTTAAGCTGCAAAGTAAATGACAGCCAATCTCTACTTTAGGACTTAGATGATTTTAGAAACCTGCTGCTGATAGTGTGGCCTGGGTAGGTTAGATGCTTGACAGTAGACCTATGTATGTAAATTAGTGGATTAACCCCATGGATTGGTTACAACTGTCCAATTGTCACCGATACCGATCCAGCTATTTCAGTCAGTATCGGCCAATTTCCAATCTCAGTATCATAGCCATCCCTATTTGCTAGTCACATACAGTGCAGTTATTGTGGCCTGCCACACAGAGCCAGTCCATGCAGCAATGTACTGGCTCTGTGTCACAGCCGAATCAGACTTATGAGAGACTTATGTATTCAGTGTTCAAGACAGCATACAAAAGGTAAGACAAGCTCCAGTTTGTGAGCGTATTTGGTCCTAGATATATAGAGCTGTTAGATTGTCAACATACTTTATCAAAGAATGCGGACTGCTGTAACAGTGGGCTGTTAGTCTACATTATCCACAGACTACACTCAATATTTTTTCTGAAATATATTAATGTGGATGTTTCTACAATCACTGCCTACCAGCTTTATTTAGTTTAAATTGTTGATATTGCACATAGGGCATAGGCCTATAGCCTACAGTATGGTATAGTTTTAATAAACAACCCCGTTTTGAATAATATTTTGTCTTGAGTTCATATATAGAAAAAAAATACATAAAGAAAATCGATTCAAATCGTTATCGTCTGTCATACTGAAAATAATCAAGATAACTGCATTCATGCAAAACATGCACACAAATATCCACACAAGCCATCCACACAAAAGACCCCATCTATAACTCAAGTCAACCTGCTGGCAGTGGTGTGTTCTTCCAGAGGCCAAGGGAAGCTAGGCTTCCTTGTTTTTTGTGTGCCGTTTCAACGGAAGAACAGCACAGAATTAGTGCGATCTCTCTTCTTCGTTTTTCATAGCAGCCTAGCTATCCTTCAATGAATGAAACAGTGTCCTTCAAAATGCATTGTGAATGCGTAGTGAAACACAATATTGCACTTCTACTGAAGTGCAATAAAAAATGTGTGAGAAAAATATTGTAAGATTAACCAATCAAATTAGGCTAGCGTCAAGTCACGTGTCAAACTGTGCTTAGTCAAGATTATCCAGGGGAAGCCAGCATCCTGCAGTGCTGTCCTTTCCCTTGAAGACAGTGAGCAGGCCTACATGTGAAGATATTCACGACTTGGATTCATTTCTATGAAAGAGCGTTTTTGTTCTTTTGATTAATGGCTCCTTATGGTGGGCATTGTGAACATAAAACTTTTAATATCTTCAGATTGAGTTTGTGTGTATAATATAGTATTTACTGTCCATTAAGCAGCATGTTATATTATGCATATGGGTGGTAGGCAGTGCTGCACGATAACATTGTGTGGATGGCAGGCCACCAGACGCCCTATCCCATCATCTCAGTCCCATCTGTAAATCTGAATCAAGATTTAGTTTCCGTAAAATTAGGCAAAATGAACGATTGCATTGTGGATAATCTTACGGTTCTAACAATGTGCAGCATGTCCATATTGACAAGTAACATTTGTACACAATAGTAGAGCTGTCGCGATGACCGCAGTATTGCAATACCGCGGTGTTGCTTAGCCAACCGCAGGCCGTAGCAAGCATCCGCCCTTACCGTTATTTTTTTCGTACAATTTCTCCCAGCCCGGCATTAGCCGGTTGTAGCCTTTTGAAGTGTATGTATTTACGACACTCTGACGTTACACTTTACAGCATTTTACTACAGTTTAGTCATATTGTCTAGGAAAGCGCACCATGCAGGGGTGCAAGTGATTTTTTTGGGACATGTCTGTATTTCGTGTGGGAAAGAAAATGGAATACGTGGTCTCCTAACCTTTTGTGCCTTTTGTGCCATCACATATTTCTGTCTACATGCCACCTAAATCAAGGCTACGCTTGACATTGCGCTATTTAATATGCTTTGAATTAATTTGTCATATTTTCCATCTGATATTTTGGCCAAACATCTGCCGGACAAAGCTACACGTGATCGCCTACAGTCAAATAAAACAACGGCGATAATACCCCAGACCATTGGGCCAACCTAAATCACTGCCTGTACATTTTTTTCACCGCAACAGCCCTACACGCAATCGGTATCAGTATCTAAAGACTACAGTAACTGAAGTTAGCAACCCGTTGCGAACGTACAATTTTAAACAACTTAAGACTGAGTTTGTGATTGAATTGTTTTAGGCTTAAATATATTTACTTTCCATGAAGTGGCATGTCAGCAGCATATGAGGGAGCATATTATGCATATGGGTGATGGGCAGTTGGCACTGGTAGGCTACAAGTCCTGGGCGCTTTCTCATCCCCCGCCCACTTACTTTGATTCCTAAAAAATATTCCCCACACCAAGCTACCTTCAACTCAGGGTAGGCTCCATGGGGGGCACTGATGGGCAATGCCCTCCCTAATTAAATGGGACACCAATTTTTTAAACGATTGGTTGATATGATGACAGTTTTAATCCGATACATTAAATAATATATTGTTATTAAATGCATAATTACCACATTAATTGTATGAGATTAGGCTGATTGGTTTAAAACGGGTGTGCATAATAGAATAGAGTTCTACCTGTGTCGCTAACGATTTATGATTTACAGAAATTATACAGGCATGTAGCTAATCGCATATGCGTAGGAAACACAACACAACGGAATGTCTGATTAGAACGAGGTTATTTCACCACCATATTTGAGGTCATTAACGAGTTGGCTTTGGATGAGGTAGTCTAACTTTTAATCTAATTGTAAATGGCTCGTGTATATGTAGACTATATCTCATTCCATTTGGAAGTGGCTTCTGCTACTCAAGCCCTGAATTGGCAATAGCCTCTAGACTAATTTGTCATTATTTACACAGCCCTTGCCGATTAGATTATTCAGTATATCAGTTATAAAATCTATTGAATCCTTTTATAACTGGGAGATTTGTCTATAATGTTTAGCAGGGGAACGTAAGAAGATATTTCCACGTTAAATTTGTGAAACATCATATTTGGAAATCGTTTTATAGAAGCCTACTGTACCACAGCTCCTTTGATCTGTGACTAGTCCTTATGTAAATTATCTGACAATCATACCGCCTCATAACTTAATGAAGGTGCCTAATATTTCACCAGAATGCAGGAAATTAAGTGTTTGGCTCTCAAAATGTCCTGGGGGAGACCCCCAGACACCCCACCTAATGTCTCCCCCTAAAATGTAACAAACCTATACCATTCATTCAGACATCATATCACCTTGTCATACCATGGCTTTTGATGAAACAACACCCCTGCTTATTTACTCCCTCATTTGCTTTGTAAATGTATGCCCCCTTGAGAAACTCAAATGCCCCCCCCCCAATTCCACTCATCCTGGAGCCGACCCTGCTTCTACTGGTGGTCAGATGTCAGGTGACACAAATAACAACAAAAGCAACAAACTCCACCCCTACAGTGGAATTCTGGATAGTATTAAAAGGCGAAGTTAGCCATTGTAAGCTACTAAGCTACACTTTTTGGTCAAATTCCGCAGATATCCCCTCATTGTGCGCGCTGAAAGAATAATAAGGTGTATGTAAATGGTCTAGCCTTGGCAACGTTGTCCAACATTGGGGGCAAGGTTTCTGAGGAAACATGCTAGGAGTGGTATTTGTGTTAATCAAATATCAACAATCTTTCTTAGAATGGCTGTCTACACCTTTATTACTGTGCGAATAGGAAGGTAGTAGGCAGCCTACTGGGATTCACCAGGTGGATGGTCGACAACGGGCTTCCGTTTGGGGAATACCGCCATGAAATGGAATACCTCTGAAGGACACTCCTACACCACAAAATAAATAAATAAATAAATATATAAATAAATAAATAAATAAAACACGCGCGCACTCGAATACACAATATGATGGTGTAATTGATCTGCACCCCGGTGATATCTACTGCATGCAACCCCCAGCATAGCCTACTGTACGTGAAGGAGAGGATAAAAACCTCACAGCCCTCCATTGCTCCCTGCGGCCTCACCTCGGATACCTCGCTGCTCAGCTTCCCGTTGCCGTGGCGGCAGATTCCTATGCGGTGCCCATGCCAAATGAGAAGGAACCGCGCCGTTAAGATCTGCTTCCAACCAGCTCGACTACACCTCGCTCTCCGCTTCTCTGTCCTCTCGGCGCGTTCCCGGCTCGCACGCCCTCCTCTCGGCTAGCCCGGTGGTGGAGAGAGTCCTTCACAAACGGACGATCTGTCGCGACAGAAACAGACACGGAAGCGTCTCCGGCTGCCTCCGACACCTCCTGCACGTGTAGTCACGCACGCACGCACGCACGCACACACTCCCGCCTGTTCTCTCCTCCTCCTTGTAATTCGTTTGCTCCAACAAACCACCGACGGTTGATAAATGAAGTGGCTGGCGCTGCCTACTATGTGCACGCCGCGCTTTCCAGCACAGTTGCTGAGGATGCTGGGAAGAAAACGAGTGTGTAGGAGAACGTGTGCGTGCGCGTGTGCGTGTGGCCGCGCGTGAGCCAGAGAGACTGTGATCGAGGGGGGAGAGAGAGAGAGAGGGAGGGGAGGGCGCGAGGTTGAGCGTTATGTGTGTCAGAGAGAAAAAGCTAATTTGTATTCGATGCATGTTTTCTCACTCGCTGTTTCTATCTCTGCCCAGCTCTTCCCTCCATGATCTCACCTAACAACGAATGACTCCCTTTCTCTTGGCGACGGGTGTAGAGAGGCAGACACGCAAACCAAACAGAGGACAAAAAGACAGTGAACCCCAAGGTGAAGTAGGAGGTGCTGAGGCTGTGGGTTAGTGGCATGTGGCTATTGATCTTTAGCCTACTCTTCCTGCAGCACATCTAAAACCGCAGGTCAGAGCTGATAACACATCAATGCTGAGAAGGTGGTTTAAATATACAGCGAGTGTGTGTGGCCTTTTGTATGTTTTCTAATCTCAATCAGTCTAGCTAAAATCTCCATGTGGATAAAGCATTGATAAACAGAATGAGAGAGAGAGAGAGAGAGAGAGAGAGAGAGAGAGAGAGAGAGAGAGAGAGAGATATTTATAAAATAAAAAAAAAAAAAAATCCAAAAAAAAAAAAAAACAAAA
>JAODUH010002752.1:0-11818 GCA_027564835.1 Typhlichthys subterraneus | reverse complement strand
TAATTAATATCTTTTTTGATACTAATTAATAGCTGTCAGATTGGTTTGATAACATTAACCGCAGTGTTATACTCTCTCACGGCGCCAGGTTATATAATCATCTACATCAAGTCTTGCATCAAATGTTTTACTGCACAAACATGAAGATTAAAATATTACAACTAAGGCATTTAATTCCCTTCAAAACGTCAAGGTATAATAAACATAAGCCCCTCACTGAGTTACAACTAGCATACGTAGCTAACGTTAGCTGGAATGTTATTGAATCACAATATTATTCAAATTAATAACTTTAGTTGATCATTGTAACGAGGTGATTACAAGCGCAGACAGACAAGAACGAACACTAAATGACGAGCAAAACAAATGTGCACGGAGACGCGATTGACAATTAACATCACATTTATAGAACAAAACATTGAAGACATAATATCCAACGCGTCCCTCGCAAACCCATATTATCCACACAACTTACCAGGTGAAGTGAATACCGGTAGTTGACTGTAGTGTGCAACTGATAAAGCCCCACTCATCCATGAGTTTATAACTGACAAAAAACTTTACATTCTATGCCTAACGGAGACATGGCAAAAACCAAATGATTTTTTCCATCTTCATCAAGCCGCACCACCTGGATTTGTTTACATTTAACAACCTCGCACCACTGGACAAGGGGGCGGGGTTGCAGTTCTTTGCAGTTCAGTTCTGAATGCTAGATCTGTTAGTATACCTGCATTTACTACATTTGAATATATCACTTTGAAACTCCCTGGCTCCCAACCTCTGAACTATTTACAGACCTCCCAAACTATCTGACATGTTTTTAACATTATTGTCCTCATTACTTGCTTTGATTAGTGCTATGTCCCACAATGTACTGCTTGGAGGTGATTTTAATATTCATGTTGACAGAATGGCCAGCTGTCCATTTGCTGCTGATTTTATGTTGTTGCCGACCATGATTTTATCCAAAATATAACTTTCCCCACTCACAACCAAGGTCACATCATTGATTTAGTCTGCTCCACTGGTGTTTCTCCTGTCAATGTCACTGAGGTGCTACCCGCACCAAAGAAACAATCCAACCACACCATCACATTTAGAAATGTAAAAAAACAATAATACCACCGAACTCATGAGCATGATTGACACGTACCCCTGTCCCACTTCTCTGTCCCCCCTGGAACTCACTACTCACTGCAATGACTGCCTTTCCTCCTTTCTGGATACCCTTGTTCCCCTCGAAACCCGCTCAGTCTCCTTCACCCACATTGCCCCCTGGTACACCCCTAAGCTACGGCAGCTGAAGGCTGCTGGACGGCGTCTTGAGCGTCTGTATAAGAGGACTGGAGAAGAAGTTCACTCACAAGCTTACATGGATCACCTCTCAAAATACAAAACTGTCCTCTCAACAGCTGGATGAACACATCATTGGGCTCAACCTCCTGCCTTTCTGACTTCATTCCGGCCACTGAAAAGTCCATTACTGAAATAATCATGAAAAACAAATCTTCTACCTGCCAACTTGATCCCATGCCCACTAGCCTCATCAAAACCTGCCTTCCTTCCATCTCTCGCCTGCTCACTGACACAATTGACTCCTCTATCACCACCGGCTTCGTACCCCCCACCTGAAAATTGCAGCTGTGACACCCACACTTAAAAAAAACGAATGCTGACCCCAATGACCTGAACAACTTCTGCCCCATCTCCAACCTTCCTTTTCTCTCCAAAATACTTGTTAGGGTGGTGGCCTCTCAACTTCTTAATCATCTAAATTCAAATAATTTATTCAAACCATTTCAGTCTGGATTCTGTCCCAAACACAGTACTGAAACAGCTCTAAGAAAAATCACTAATGATCTACTCCGTGCTGCTGACTCCGGCCTCCTATCATCCTCATCCTTCTTGACCTGACTGCAGCCTTCGACACCATCTCCCACCCACTCCTCCTGGAACGTCTGGCTGGTATTGGTATTACAGGAGTTGCTCTTTCCTGGTTCGCTTCCTATCTCTCAGACCGCCAACAATTTGTCCAACTAAAATCACACAGATCAAGATATGAGGCAGTCTCACTGGGTGTTCCTCAAGGCTCGGTCCTGGGTCCTCTGTTATTTACTATATACCTCCTACCCTTGGGCACAATCATGAGACACCACAACATTGACTTTCACTGCTACGCGGACGACACCCAGCTCTCAACCCAGATTTCAACCAAACCCACCTCATCCCCCCCCCCCCATCTCCCAACAACTGCCTTCACGACATCCAGAGCTGGGTGACTTTAAACACCCTCAAGCTCAACAAAAGCAAGACGGAGGTCCTGCTCATTGGCTCAAAATCAACTCTTCCCACACAAGACAAATCCAGCCTGAACATTGCCGGTCTTCCCATTCCAACAACTTTCTGTCAACAACTGCAAAAAGTATTGGCGTCACCTTTGATAACTCCCTTTCATTCGATTCACACGTCAAAACCATCACCCGAGCATCCTTCTTCCACCTCCGCAACATATCTAGACTCCGCTCCTGACTCTCATACGCAAGCATCGAAACCCTCATCCACGCCTTCCTCACTTCACGTCTGGATTACTGCAACGCTCTTCTCTCTGGCATCCCAACCAAACTCATCAATAGACTCTAATTAGTACAGAATTGTGCTGCCAGAATCCTCAAACAAACACAAAGTCAACGGATCACATAACTCCTATTCGGATTCAGCTTCATTGGCTTCCTGTAAAGTTCCGTATAAATTTCAAGATTCTCCTCCTCACATACAAGGTCCTCCACAATCTGGCTCCCTCCTATCTCTGTCCTTCTCCTGCCATATACTCCCTCACGATCTCTTCGCTCCTCCTCTACAGGACTTATTGTTAACCCCCCCCCCCCCATGCCACCTCTCCACCATGGGGGCTCAGGCCTTCAGCTGCTCTGGCCCCAGACTCTGGAACGCACTTCCACTGCATATTCGACATGCCACCACGGTCACCTCATTTGCTAATCTCCTCAAAACCCACCTCTTCAAGATTGCCTATGACATTTGACACTTTTTTCCACTCTCAACTGACATTGTATTGTATTTTTATTTTATTTATTTTATTTTGTTTATATTTCTCAGATCAAAAGTTTATTTCTATGGTATGTATTTTTCAGCCAACTGTTTTATATCTTTGTATTTACAATGTAAGATGTCCTTGAGTTTTTAGAAAGGCGTCCAAAATTAAATTTATTATTATTATTATTTGATGTATGTCCCTGTTTATGTGGCAAGTTCACAGGTGACTAGTTGTGTTATGTGAATTTATTGGTATCTCCCCATCCAAGAGGGGTGTGTGGTATGAAATATATTTATTAGTTATTGTTATTTATTAACTGTTATCAAGAATGCTGTAAAAAATGAAAAAAAGTCAGACAATGATGTACGACTTCACAGGTATATTGGTAGTCACCTTGTCATATTCATCTGCATTTGCATAAAATAGACTAGTCGCCCCAGTCGCAAAACAGCCACTGGTCGCTGTAAATTGGCAACTCTCTTTGAAAATCAATGGCAGTCAGCTTTGTTGTCTCCCTCTTTTGTTGTCCATGTGAATGCAGGGTTACTATAAGGAAAACTTTCTGTATACAATAGTGCCAATAACACACAATCTGCCCATCATGTGCACGTCACATGCACGTGTGGTTTCAGGCCTCAGCAACATCATCGGCGTGATTGTGTACATCTCGGCAGCGCTGAGTGACATCTCGCCTAAGAAGGACGAGGACAAGAAGTGGCACTACTCGTACGGCTGGTCCTTCTACTTTGGCGGCCTGTCCTTCATCCTGGCGGAGATGGTGGGCGTGCTGGCCGTCAACATCTACATCGAGAAGAACAAGGAGCTGCGCTGTCGCTCGCGTGCCGACCTCTTCCGCAGCACCACGCACGCCGTGCTGCGCCTACCCAGCTACCGCTTCCGCCGGCGCTCACGCTCCAGCTCACGCTCCACCGACCCGCCACCACGCTCGCATGAGACCTCACCCGTCGCCGCCTCCAAGACCTTTGCCCTGCCGCCGTCGGCCCCGCCCTTCTCCGTGGCCACACTGCCCAATCCGCACCACGCTGGGGGCGGGGGAGCAGCTGGGGGAGGGGGCGACATCTCCATGTACACCCTGTCCCGGGACTCCAAGCTGGGGAGCCTGGGTGGTGGGGCTCCCCCGCTGTACGGCACGGTGGACCGCGCCACCCTCTACCAGCTCCACAACTACTTCCCCAAAGATGGTGGCACGGGGGCAATGAGCGGTGGGACCCTGCCCTCCCTTTCCAAGTCTAACCTGGCGGCGGCCGCCGCCGCACAGAGCACAGCACCGCTCAACACCTCATCCACGGGCACCCCTCCCCTGCAGCATGTTCCCATCTCCACGGCGACCATGGAGAGGGACAGGGGGACCATGGGAACCCTGGACCGGTTGGGCGGGAAACGCGACAGAGACACCAACTCTGACACGCTGAATAGGAAAACCACACCAGTATAGAAAGCTCTGAGAGAGGGGGGTGGGGGCTGGTCGAGGTAGGGAAGGGGAAGATAAATACACTGAAATATAATATACAAGCAGAAAGCTAGCAGGAGGTTGGGGAGGGGGATATACATCGGAAGTGTGACGAATGACAACAGAAATTTAGGGCTGAAAATGTCTGGCTAACACAGACATTATACAATTATCCTTGAGCCTATGATATCTTGCTGTCATATACTTATACTAATATCATAAACAGTAATAAAACACCCAACTGTATGTAGAAGATGACAGCTGCCTTAAAAAAAAACAGTCATGACCTCAGACTTCAGTTTAATATCTCCTGTGGCATGTAGTGTAGAAGGCGGGTGATATTTTTTACGTTTTATTTATATAAGGATGAGTCTCGAGTGTTTACTTTTTAAGTAATTCTGTTTCGCCTCACACTACATATAGCCCACCTGCGTCACTGTGCCACTCTGCAGTATTAGTTGAGGTGAAGTGTTTTACTGAGTGAAACACTAAGGTCTCAATTTACACTTTTGATGATAGGGGAACATTTGTGTTTTTTTGTTCCTGTTAAGATGTTTTCAAAAGGTCTCTGATATACATGCTGGTCTTAAGCCTGACTTTAAGCTTTGATGGTGGAGTCAGCGATGGTTAGCTAATGCACTTTTTGTCAAATTCAGCGAATATCTATTAAGAAGCTGTCCCTTCTGTGTGCATGCTAAGAAATTAATCTGGTGCTCTGGCTCAGTAAATGGAAGCTCTAGATCTGTAAATGATAACATTCCACCACCTTTAGGAACAGAAACACAGTGTGACAGCATACACAGTATAATTATTATAGAGAACTTTTGATTGCATCAGATCATAAAACATAACGATAAAACAACATGATAAAGTGGAGATGACGCCTGAAGCAGTTTATATACTTATTTTTCCCAGATAAAGGCATGCCACCATTAATCTTACCAACCAAAGTAGTGTATATTTTATTAATATTAATACTGTGTGTCATTAATACTTTAATTATTTATGGATTTCTTAGCATGCATTTCTGTTCTCTCCTATACAGGTATACCACATCGTGGAGAGGCATAGGAAAGCTGTGAACCTAACTAATTTTTTAAATTATAATCTATTAAGTAGATATGTTAGTTGGAATTCTCTACAACCTCAAACAAAAATAGCCATACTCTTAATGCCTTCCACTGCTCTTAGTTAAATGTACCTTATACACTGCCACAATTCCCATTTGAAGTTATCTGTTCATATCAAAATTAACCTATCTTTTTAAAATAATTTCCAATTTTTAAAGTCCAAGATCTATAAAGTGTTGATCCCAGTATTTAGATGTATGGATAAAATTATCAATATATCCTGAATTGGTGTGTAGTGTATATACAGTAAATAATTAATAGTGCGTATCTAGGTTTTAATTATTATTGAATGATTTATTATTAGATACAATAGACAGAATGACAGCTTCTGTAGAGTGTTACCGCAAAGGGCTGTAACCATAGGCAACAGGGGTTAATTCGAGTTATACTCAGGTGATGGACTTTTTTTTTGTTGAATTTAAGACAGAAAGAAAATGTGAATTAATATAAAATCAATGGGTGTTTGAATACCAAATAAGGAATTTCAGTCAAAAATTATATAGCTACATAAAAAATTAATAAAAAATAAAACAAAACAAACAAAAAATATATATACTTAGATATATTAATAAAAAATAAATGTTTAAAAATTGTCTACATACTGTTCCGTAAAGTAGTAGTATTGCCATTAAGCGCACAAAGTTCTGAGTGATCTCATGACGTTTACCTATACGTTTAATAGCTTTTGCATTTTATAATTAAACATGAAAATAAAATCATACTTTAATGCACTTTCTGATTCTATTGCGTTCCAAAATGTATATAGCCTGTATATAGCCTGACCCTGGTTATAAAGTTTTGTAATGAGGGAAAGTGAAAGAAAAAATATAGCATTTTATTCTTTCCCACCTTACATCTATAACTACATACTGTTCCAGTGACTAGAATAATACATGTATTATTGACAGTATTTTTGAATATCCTACTGAACCATTCACTTGACAAAAGCACATAATGTCTGTAAATGGTAATCCCAGGTTTGTCTAATCACTATGAGTGATTGATTATCGTCCTCATGTTACAAGATTGTAAAATTATTATTATTATAAAGTTACTGGTGTTTTTATTATCGTAATTGCAGGGTATTTGTACATTTGAAATGTTCTTTTTTAAAATGTTTTTTATTTATTGTTTTCAAGTGTAGAATTATACATTTGTTTAGTTTTTCTTGCTGTCTTAGTTACACTGATGTTATGGTGTCATGTGAAAAGCATGTGCCCAATTGTGAGAGGGTGATAATTTATCCCGACCTTCATTTTCTAATCCATCTTCACTGGAGATGCTAGGGGTAACGTGCCTTGCTCAAGGGCACTTTTGCAGCAGTTGTTGAGGAGAGCATTCTGAAGGAGGTCGGTCTGGTCAGTAGGGCTTGCTAGACCTTTGTATTCTAGGTAATACAGGTAAAAGGATAATAGCAGCTAAATTGATTAAAATTATATCACATGGAACATAATAATAATAATTATGTAGCTGTTTACCAATTATATTGATAAAGGTTCTTGTAGCTGCTCTGGCCAGGCCAGCATTGTTCAGAAACCTAGAAATTAAATAAAGTATGAAGGTACAAATGGGAAATAATAATGTTTTGGTCCTGGCTGCATGAGCAGAATTGTTTATGATGGTCCAGAAAGTTTTATATTTCTCATAACCCTCTAAAAGAAGCAGATTAAAACATTTTCCCCTTCTTTCACAATGCACACCATAGTGGAAATAGCTAATTTAACAACGATCTACTGTAAACGTCATCTGATCTTTTATTACTTGAGACTGGTGCCCAAGGCATGTTATGAGTTTTTTTTTTGTTATTATGTCAACTCTTTATATTATCTGTAGCCCCTTCAGTTAGCAGTTAGCGCCTTATTATACTTTTATCCCAGAATATCCTAGATAGAATGAATGTGATGCAAGCAGCACATTTGTTGGCTATCGTTTATTATCGTTATTCACTTGTTCCAAGTGTTCAATTGTACACAGTAACCTTCAATATCTTTACCAACGTAGCCTAATAATGTTTTTTTTTTAATGTTCTGAATAGTGTATAACTGTAGACTAGATAGAATTTATATTAATATATTTATTTCTGTGTTGGTGCGTGTAGATATTCTTAATGTTATTGTTTCTATACACATCATGTATCTTTGGGCTACAGGCTTCTTGCCTACCTGTGATTCACTGTCTATGCAGTATTGGGACAGTGAGCTAAAGTGTCCCACTTTTGCTGTTGTAGGTAGTTTAAAGGGACATTCCTCGATTTGTACTTAAGGTTAGGGTAGGGTGCACTTTTAATGTAGAGACTATAAAATAGCTGTCATGATAGTCTACTTACTCATAGCATGACTGAACATTTTTCAGTGTCTGTCTGAGGATGTTGTCAAAATTGGTTTTCTTTTACATAAGACATTCAAATTTGAGTGTCAATATCTTTTCAAATGAAACACAGAAGGGGTTGAGGTGATGACGGGATAACAGTAAAGTAGGTTACCAGGTAGGCTATAGCTTTTAGACTATTCTTCCGGTTACGATACAAACCCTTTTTCACATTTAGAAATTATACACTATAGTAAAGGCCCATTTATGCTTCTGCGTCGAATTTACGTCTTGCTTATGGCGTCAAATACGCCATAGGTTCAACATGTTATGCGTCTTTGTCGGCCGCACAGACCTGTGTGCGTTGACTGCGCATGCGATTGACGCAAAGCGGTAAAATGCGGAAGTAACATGTCTTAAATGTGCCTGAATTTGAACACTAATAGAGTGTAAAACGTTTTCAAATAACCATATAAAAATATTTATTTTGAGTAAATCTCTTAGTTACACCAATATATATCAGGAAATAATCTGTGCGACACAATAGTATTATAAAAGACAGATTATCGCTGCATTAACAACAAGGAATTGCCATAGGGAAACCCACGTCTTGGCTCCCGATAGAACACTAATAGTGTATAAAGTTGTCAAATAAGCATATAAAAATATTTATTTCCAGTTAATCTCTTACACCAACAGGTATCAGAGGAAACAATCTGCCGACAAAAAATTGTATTTATAAAAGACTTCCTTTCACTGTTCGTACAACAAGGAAATCCAAGGAAAATACCCCTTTTGTAATACGCAGTTGTAGGCTTGGTCTTGGTTAATAATGCTCAAGAAAGACATAAAAAACTTTGTTTCCAGCTAATCAAATAATTATACCAGGATTGCCAAAGTTAGACAGTCTGTGCATGCATGAAGACTATAGCGGTGTAATAAACATTCCAAATTCCAAAGCAATACTCATATGGGCTTGCATCCGCAAGACTGCTGCGTCTAATCGATGTACGGACTGATCGGCCGGCCTTAAGTATATTATTATTACCTTATAACAAATGTGTTTGTCACGTGATTTTGCTGATATCCAACCAATACCAATACCAAATCCTTTGCATAAATGCAAAACAATGAAACTCAGAAGGAATGAAAAAGGTGACATGTTTGAGAACCAAAATCCTCTGGGTGTATCCCCCCAACAGATTAATTTTTTTGTGATTTTATAAGGTAAAAAAGCATTCCTGTGTATTTTGAGAAGAAAATCAAAGGAAAATACAGTATTTGCTTCAGGCAAAAAACACATTTACTTACAGTAACAATACTTTTTGTGTATTATAATTTTCCTTCCATAATTAGCAAGGACAATTATTTGTTGCATAATCACATTTATAGTTAGTGTTGCATTTACAATGTAGTAAGCTATTAATATTAGGATATTATGCATGTTGTGGGACAGTGAGGCTATGTAGAATCAGGTGTTAGCCTTGGCTATAAACCCTGTATTCCATATGTTCCAGGTTATTGTGAACACTTTCAACATTTAACTTGTTAGAATGTTTATTTAATTGTCCCTGACAAATAATACCATGACAATTCAGGGAAGCAACCAAGTAGATATGAATAGCCCATGTTTGACAACTGTCAGAAGTCAGACTGATCTATTTCTGGGGTAAGTCTAAAAACCAGAGGCAGAAAAAAAAACTGACTCCAGTAAATAAAAACAGCCACAGCCTCTCCTCACATAGCGGACCTGAACATTGCATTGAGCAACTGACAAACCACTAGAGCTGTCCTTCCATATTTTCATTGATGGAAAAACTAACTGGCACTGTCGAGCCTGGGTTTTGTTTCTTTCCTTGTTCATTTTTATGTCCCTTATAATTACAATGACGGCCATTAAAATCAAGACAATATGGATACGTGGAGTACCTCAGTGAAATTCTAATTCTGAAATGACATTCTAATACAAAATTCACTGATATTAGCGATAGCTGACTAAAATGTGTGGCAAGTGTTACATTTAACAGTGTGGGGAAGAGTTTGTGCAGTATCATTGATGATTGGTACCCAAGTTAACAGGGTTGAAAAACATGTCACCTTTTTCAACCCTACTGAGTTTGCAGGTATGATACTGGCCTTGATTAATTAGTCAGATTGCCTGTCTATCTAAATCTGGTGAAAGGTTTTGGTTTGAAACTGGATTGCTCATGGGCTCACACCTTTATGTTGCCCTCCCCTTCAACCACAGGTTAATGTGCACTTGTGTTTCAAGTATAACAACACAATAGAGGAGTGTGACTTTACCCACCACAATATACATGAATGGAATGAATATAAAGGTATTAGCACTGTGTCAAATATTCTGACTTTAGCAAACATCAGGAAAAGGAAAATAGCTTAAGCTTATTGTCCCAGTACTACTGACAGGATAGTTTGGTTACAATATATTTCTCAGAAGACAAATACATGTAAATTACATTAAGAATGGTGGAAGCAATACAATATACTGATCCTCTCCAGGAAAAAATACACACAAAAAAAATATATAAAGTATAGACATATATTCAATAAAGTTATATATGAAAGCCAACTGTTTCATTTGCTTTTTTGAAGTTCAAGATCTTTGCTGACATTAGCCTTTGAACGTGTTAAATTTTCTAGACCCCTTCTATTCTAGATTTAGTTTACCATATTTATTTTATTTATTAAATGACCAACTTGTTCAGGCAAATTAAGCTGTTTGATAGTTGAATGGATATTATATTTTATTTAGGGCTGTCAGCGTTAACACATATTGTTAATTTGAACTAATTTGAAATGTTTAACACGTAAAAAAATATTACTACCCGTTGGCCTGGCTGGCGTGAATTGTCAACTTTACCAGCAGCAGCAATAATAATAATATATGGCAAGCAGTAATAAGTTGACGAAAACGCCACACATCAGGCATGAGTCTGTCTTTTCTCTCCAGGTTCCTGCACGAGGGCGCGAATAGCACGCAAGCCCATAACAACAATCTACGCAAGGCCGGATTAGTACCACCAGGGGCCCCTGGGCACTGAAGATTATGGGCCCCCCTCCCCTCCCTAACACCCATATCCAAGTGTGGCACCGTGGTGATAACAAAGCTATTGACAAACTGCAGGCACCTGATAGAACTTTCGCCCCACCAGAGAGACTCCGCACACACACAATGCTAAAGTATACCATAATGAATTAAACTTATATATAATGATGGAGCTAATTCTAAGTAATTTCAGTACTACACTCATAAAATTGAACATATGCAGTGATTACTTCAAAGATCTGTTTTTACTTGATCTAACCCAAATCATTTACATATTTGCATTTTCAATTGTGTAAATTAAAGCATTCGGTTTTACATAAAGTAAAATTAGGTATTGTTGGTCTAGTGGAAACATCTACTTTACTTAAAGCAGTTTTCTTTCGTTCCAGTTCGAGTCACGTGACTATGACCTTTCAAAGTTAAATTTCGTTTTGTCCTCCATCTTGTTCCCCTGCATGAAGAATAAAGGACACTCGTAACTAAGTTTGAAGTTCGCAACAAACAAAAACTAGGTAAGAAATACTTTACTATTTAATTCAATAGTATTATGTTATCTGTTTGATGTTAATATTAAATTATTAAAGGTAGCCATTTCTTAACTTCAGTCGGTCACATACAGTAGAGTACCGGTAGTGAAACATGAGATGTTGGAAAAATAAACTACCGTACTGGTACCGTACTGTCAGTGGATATGATCCCGGAGGCTGATTACCGAATTTACAGTAAATGTCCAAATTATTATGTGAAAAATGTTAAGATATGATTTGGAACTACAGTAGGTCAACTTA
>JAODUH010002751.1:0-11819 GCA_027564835.1 Typhlichthys subterraneus | reverse complement strand
AGTCATGTGTCTGTACTGCACACTTAAACTCTTTCTTCTTGGCAAAAATGTCCTTCCATTATCTCTGCCCTTCTGCTTTTAAAACTGCCTGCTAATATCTGCTCCCTCTCTCTCCAACTCTCATTCCTCCATCGTCTTATCATCAGGAAGAACTGTAGCCTGAGCCTGAGGCAGGCTGGCTGGCTGACTGCTAAGAGGAGCACCAGCTCAGCAGTAAAGAGAGCTGGGAGCTCCAAGCTCCGTGCAGCCCCACTGTCTAGAGCTGTTGTTTTCTCCTGTGAAGGAGCACATTGCGCTCATGTAGACAGGCCGGCATGTGTCGGTCGGCCCTTATCTGAACACTTGGCACTCTCGCAGAGAGAGAGACGTTCCCGCTTAAGGTAAAAAAACTAAGCAAGCAGGCCATGGCTTCCAGGCAAGCTACCATTTTACAATATAACTTAACTTCTATGATACATATTCTGATTGTCAAGCAATAACCTATCTAACTAACATGTAGAATGTTTACAATGGGGAACATTTGTAGTGTAAATGAGGCTTGGCTTGGTTTCCCTGGTTCATGTATTTAAGGTAATCTCTGTAGAAATGTCCTCAAACGCCTTATTATGAAATGTCTTGCAGTACTAGCCACAGGCACGACTGTCTAGAGCTCCATTAAGCTGTCCTTAATCTATTCCTCATGCCAGAGACCCATAACTCAATCACTTGGAAAAATAAAAGCGTGAGGCGGATGCTTGAGGATATTGAGTTTACCAGCACACCGTGTCAACATGAATCGCACAGCAATTTATTACTGATAAAAGCTTTAGAATAAACCTGTTTCGCAGGTTTTGCTTTTTATATTAAAAGCACACTCACATTTAAACCCTTCACAGAGTCAAATTAAAGTACATCCCCCCACCCCCACCCCAGAGAAGGCAGAAAATAGAAAGAGAGGCCTAACTTTTACATTTCCAGGGAGAGAGAGAGGCCTACCTTGTACATTGCCAGCCCAGATCTCCCCTCTACTCTTCAGGGCTGGCATGGTGCTGTCGCCTGGGGTTCAGGTCCTCCTCTCATCGCCTCAGATGGAGGGAAGACAGACAGGTGGAGCCGTGCAGAGAAAACTGTGAAGGGGCTTGCTGGGAGGGAGGCGGTGGTTGGGGGCGGGCGGGGTTTCGGTTGGGCGCCTCGCGGAAGGCGTTCAACAGGGGTGGCGATGGCCGTATTTAAATTTGATTGGGTTCACCTGGATGTCAAATAGGTTGTTCATTTACATGTTAGCGCAAAGGCCACGGTTTTGTTCCAAGAGAAGCTGCTCCTCTGTGAACCCAAGTGTGGATCTCTGTGAATGTCTTTGAGAAATAATAAATAGTGCTTTTCTGTCTGTATATATATAAAAATATATATTAATATATTCACACGCACGCACACACAGGCAAAACCCCACAAAACTGGGTAATCCAGGTACTAATATTTCGGTTCAGCTCCTAGAAGGGTATAAAGTTGACTCAAATCAACTCAAAGCGTCTCTAGGTTTCAGACAGCGCGCAAACTCAATGGAAATAAATAAAAGATGACTTGTGCCGTGCCGGAGGTGTGCTCTCTGGTTTATCTCTCTCCCTCCATCCGCCCCATTCCCTTCTTCCTCCAGTAGTGACGACGTGGCACTCGGCTTGCTGAGCTCTCCGCCCGTGGACTGTCTCCACGAGCCCGAGCGCTCGCCGTTGCCTTGGAGACGAGAAGATGGAGGCTATGTGTTGAACGTGTTCTTCTCCTTCTCAGGTTACTGTGCTTCTCTCCTTTTTCTTTTGCTCTCCTATCCACTCTTAGCAGTCAGTTGGCTACCGGCTCCCCTCTCTGTCCATCTAAAGGGAGAAAGGAGGACAATACGTCAGTGGCCTTCGTGGTCGAGGCTGGGCAAGCCTGTTCATATTTGACTTCAATGGGACCCTTTATGCTCTGTGGCGCAACTACATTCTTCACTTTGAGAAAAAAAGGTGTTTGCTAGAGTTTCATGTATTACAGTCCCACAAAATTATGACGGCATTACTGTACTTTGTTACAATCTCAATTCTTTAATTTTACCTGCCTTCATTTTTCTCAATGTGGCATTATCGAACAGTATACTGTAATGTCTCGTAATACCGGTCCTGTGCTAGTCTCGTCACTTCATGTGTTACCTTGTATATTTAGCCTGTTTGCCCGTCACTCCCTGCCCTGTGTGGCCAGTCTCGTTAAGTCCACCTGTGTCTGTGTAATCACGTCTGATGTGCTGCACCTGTCCCTGGTTGTTGTGAGCCTATGGTCTGTCTTCATGTCTAGTCTGCTTGTGTATTTAGCCCCAGTGTTTTCCCCAGTTCTGTGTCGGCCATTATTGATGCTGCATTTCACTGTTTCGTTGCGCCCTGTGTTGAATAAACATTGTTTAAGTTTCTCTGCGTGTCTCGCGTTTGGGTCCTCACCTCGTGCATTGTGACATATACACACATACAGTGTGTGTGTGTGAGAAAGTACACGTCTGCACACGTTTATGTATTTTGAAGAAGTCTGTTATACAGTATGCGTGCATACAATTCTGCCCTGAGAAATTTGTCAGATGACATAGAATAAAAAATCCTCTGGGGCAGTTCAAAGAATTATGCATTTGGCCAATATTGCTTACAAAACCTTTCCGTCTGACTCTGTCCAACTAAAAAAAATCTCACTCTCTCAGTGGTAATAAAATTATGCTATCCGTCTGAATTAAGACGTATAAACTGTATATGTGCAAACAAACCTACCCCCAATGCAATCGAACACAACACAAGGCATCTTTCTTTATACGTTTTATCATGTTAAATGTACAGCTGTTTTAAAAGCTTCTGTTTTGAGCATGTTATATTTACATTTACAGCTTTAAACAATGGCGTCAGTGATTGTAAGCTTAACCATATGCAATATCTCCTCATGGTCTGCTAGCTGTCCATTTTGTGTGCGTACTGAAAGAATTATCTGGTGTTTCTACACAGCCCTGGCTCTGTAAATGGGAACACAAACACAATATCCTAGCCTTGGCAATGTGCAATGTCCAATGTGTGGGACGGAGCTTCTGAGGGAACACCCATATGGCATTGAAGGGAGAGGAGTTTTTGAGTATACAGTATATATATTATTTTTCCTGAATCCCTGACTACACCTTTAAAAGTATTTCAATACAATATGTAGTACAAACGTGCATAATAACTAGTTTATAGATCTAAATCCTTGTTAATTGATTACTACTGCAAGCACACTTGTACAATTTGGGCTTTGATTCAAATTGAAAGCACACAATTGGAAAAAGCACAAGTGCATTATGCATACAACACCCTGGAATCGCAACACGTATGTCAGTGATAAGGGGACAGCCATTTGTATTGCTGTGCCCAAGGGCCAGTATCTCTTTTCCTGTGGAACTTACAAAAATGCCACAGCTTGCAGGTTTAACAGATGATAGAACAGCAAGCCACTATGATTTTTGACTATATGAGCTCTTATGGAAACAATTATTAACCCGATTCCTGATTTTATAATGTATGTCAACTCTAATCACAACTAACACTTCACTGCTTGCGCTTTTATGTGTATAACTCCTTTATCAGATTGGTGATTCTGCCCTCATATGGTCAAAATAACCTGGAGTTGAAGTCTGTGTATTAATATTTATACAATATGTGCTCACCTCTTATATAACTTAAAAAATGTAGACGCTTTGGTACTATTCACATATGTGGTAATATCTCACCACTCTAAGTACAGAAAAGCGCAAAAGATAATCTAAAAAATACCTTTTTCACAACTTATCTGACAATGCACATCTGACATTAACTGGGTACAAAAAATGTTTCACATTGAAATACATTATGTTCAAACAAAGTTCATACAAAGATGTTCTGTACTGTTGAAACACCTTTTAATATTACGTTGCTCCCATTACTCTACCAATTGGTGTATTTTTCAAATTTTTTTGTATTATATGTTCATATGGAAAAGTACAGAATGAGGCTGATGAGGCAACAGAAGACATCAATGCTAACCAGTATTCTTTGTTCTTTGTATTTGTTAGGGTTAAACATTCGTTTAGACAGTAAACATATATCTTGCAATAACATATTTTTGCTTTTTGCATCAGTGATTGTATGTCTTCAGTTATCACACTTTTGATTGTGTTGTGAAATCATGTCAAATATTCAATTATATGTGATGGGCAGTGTAAGGTAAAGCTTTTGTCTAATGTGAAAACATATTTAACTATACTCATACCATAAAATTGATAATAGCGCCAAAGCAGAAAAGAAAAATCAAGACCTTTCAAAGACTCAGATATGCACAATGATAATAAATATATATTTCCCTCACATTGACGGGTATGTGTACATGTGTCTAAAATTGCATACCAAATGTTATTTTTGGAACTATTGCATCACACAAGCCAAATGCTGCTAGCAGATATTTTCTAAATGAGAAGATAAAACGGTCTGATGTAAAACTGTAGCTGTTGTTAGTCATCATTCATTATATAACATGTTGCATACATACCATATGAAATGTACAACCCCTGAATATATATAATGTACTTTAAATTATTAGCAGCATGCTAAGGACTGTAAAAACACAAATAAAAGGGTTTATTGACCCAACAAGCAGGTTACAGTATCATCAATTCAAATCATAATACATTCAATCACTGCAGAGAGATAATACTGTAAACCAAAAACATTTAGGACTTGGACGTGGTGCAGTAAGATCATTGCAAAGATATGCCAATGGACCATGCATGCACATATACACTGTAGCTGACTAATTGACTGGCTTGTGCTTTATACAGCAACATGGAACAAATGCACAGCAGTTTAAGTGGCTTGTTTCCATGTCATTAATCGTGGACTAAGCTATTTGTTGTGATCAAATATTGGCAGGAAAATTAATATTTTGCACTGCCTAAGGCCAAAACACTTTTATGTACATTATGCAGTCTAATGTAAAAACATATATAAACTGGATTTACATCAAAGCCCAGGCCTGATAGACAGACAATTAGTTAGGTGATGAGAGGATCCATTGTAAAGGCAGAGATAGAGATAGGAAACAACACCCTTTACAGTGAACCAGAGGTTCATGCAGCGATGCATCCAGTGGAGCCCAACATGCAGTAAAACTCTCACCGGCTTGTCAACTTGTGTGGACACCCACACATGCGCACACGTGCACATATTCACGCACTCGCACCCGCCTACGGCTCATGCATGTGCACGTACGCAGGGAAGGAGACGTGAGTGCGATATTAATTCACTACTCACCGAAAAATCTCTTTTCTGTAACACATATTTTCTAGACAGGAGGGGAGTCAGAAACACAGAGCCAAGGCGGCGCAAAAGACGGCTCCATCATTTTCCTTCATGGCGACATTCAGTGCAACATGAGACGTACATTATACCCCTTGATCAGTCCGTGGAAAAAGCAAACAAAATGCTGCAATGGGCCCTATTTTTGGTTTTAATGAGGCACCGTGAGCTTGTGTGTGCATTGTGCAGACTTGGAGATAACACCTCAGTGAAGCTCGATGGGCAGACATACAAAATGGGTCTCCAAAACCATGGACATGAGGCTTCGACAACACAAGGGAAGAGGGTAGATGTGAAGATGAGATGGTATGGAATCTGTCTCTGTCTCTTATTTACGCAGTTTAAAGTTACAGGGACAGTGCAAGGTGATAAACATTTCTGTACGTGTGCCAGATTAGCCATGTTGGCAATTTGTTGCAGTTGTAATGGACATTGTTTATATAGACAGCTTCAAACCCAGCTAATCCGCCGCTCATTGAGCAACACTTCCAGTCTTCCTTGTCTGACAAAGGATAAATATAGCAGGCAAGGAATCTGGCAGAGCTTTGGTGAAGGAGAACTGAACTCTGGATACAAACCCCTAAGAAAAACATAAGAACATAAAACAAACTGAAAACAAAATCAGTTTGGAAACAAGGAATATTTAATTCTGGTGGAGATAAAGTGATGGAAGTTGTCAGTGAAGACTAGTGTGTGTATGTGTGTGTGTGAGGTGCATTTGTATTTGTGTGAGCAGGAGTGGGCGGAGAAGGAAAGACAAAACCAGCTTCTAGTGATGGAGCAGCTGAATGGTCGAAAATACAAATCCAGCATGAAATAAAATCACTCGAGTACATATTCAGATGGCCATCAGTTAAAAACTTGACAGCATATTCAAATTTATACAAGACGAGATATTAGAGACAAAACGTCGACAATTTGAGTAAATATCGTTATTTGAGCAAATAACGGTGAACAAAAAAATCGGAATAAAGATTCATCTCAACTTATATTTTGTTTAATAAAATGTCACAAAATAAACATTACGTTTTGTAAAATGGAAATATACACAATGAAATGAGGCCAATTCACAGCACAGGCAGAACATTCCTCAAAAACCACAATCAAAAATGGGTTCAGATGTCTGGGTGATAAAAAAAGAAAAATTACAAGCAAGCCACTGTCGATTTACCAACCACTCCTGTTTGAGCCATAGTTTGGCGTGAGAGTGTGCGAATGTGTGTTTTATGAATAAATAAAGCACACAGAAATACACATACTCACATACACACAGACAGATAGACTGACACTAAACAATAATTAACCTACCTAGTGTAACAATATAGAATCCCGACACGGTGTGATGTTAGGAATGGGTGAGGAGGGATCGAAAGAGAGGGAAACGGGGAAGAAGGAAAAAAAAAAAACAGTCATTTGTTGAAGCGGTAGGTTGTTTTTTTGTTTTGTTTTGTTTTTCTTTTCAGTTGTCTTTGAAGAAAATTCAGTCCCAAGTTCAAATCACACCAGACTTTAGAGACAGTGAGTGAGAGAGAGAGACTGTGAGAGAGAGTGAGAGAGAGAGAGGGTGGTGAGGAGGGGGGTGGGAGGCACTGATGAAAGTGGTTGGCAGGAGGGATGAGAATGAAGGGATCTGTGTTATGGTTAGGGGAAGGGGAAGGAGGGGGGGGGTCATATTCAGTACCACCCCCGCTAATGCTCATGTACCTCAAACGCTCACAAATAGAGGAAATTGTACACCAGGTAGATGGAAAAATAGATGAGCAGGCAAATGATGGACAGAGCAACCATGTGAAAGGATGAAGCACCTCCCAGCACCGCGATGAGGAAGAGGAAGAATATAAAACGAAAGAAAAAATTGAATACTCCAAAGCCTTCCGTTTTTGCTGTTTAGTGGAGCGAGGGGGGCTCTTGATTATTATCCCCCCCTCTCTGTCTGTCACGCTTGCTCGTTCTTCTTCAGGGTCCTTTTTCTATCTCTCTCTCTCTCTCTCTCTCTCTCTCTCTCTCTCTCTCACTCTCTCTCTCTCTCATGCGCGCGCTCTCCTCGTCAAAGGAGGGTTCCACCTTCCCCCTTTGGGTGAGCTGTAACCCTTCGCAAAGCACATCCGCACAGTGCTGTTGCCCGGTGATAGAGTGTGTGGAACTGTCTGCCGCACAGAGCGCTCAACGCAACTTAAACCGGCCTCCCTCAACTCTCCTCCCCTTCTTCTAGCCTACCAGAAAGGGGGGAGAGAGGGAGGGAGAGATAGAGATGTCTGTGAGGGTGCTACTAGTCAAGACTGCTGCAACAATTGTCAAGAACATAGGCCGCCTATAAAGAAACAAAGAGCTCCCTCTGTTGTTCATTTCATGAAGGACTCATTATTAAGACTCATTAAGACTGCCAGCTCTACACCTATTGGTTATTGGAAGTTAATTTCTAATAAGTGTATTAGATAGCCTAATTTAACATCCTACCTTGTTGTGTGATGTGGCACTTTGAAGGTTAATGACGAACAAGCGTCTGCACTATGCACGAATGATCAAATCTGGCTGTAGGCTACGTTTTAAAAACACAAGCAGATCTGGCTGAGGCAGTGCTGACGACACTTAGGCTGGACATTTACAAAACCTGAACATGTGGAGAAACATCATGTTCAGCAATGAGTCCAGATTCTGACTACGGCTAGGGTTGGATATCGTTTAAATGTAGTCAATTCAGGTTCCGATTCCGATTATGCTTATCTAATCGGGTTCTTATCGATTCCCGGTTCCGATTCCAATATTATTGGGAGAATACAACAGGGAACATTTCTTAACTTTTCATTTAGGCTATAATCAGTCAAATCAATGTCAATGTTGGTGACACTGACAGGTTTCAGGAAGGTTTCTTTTTCCATTAATTTATAAAAAATAAGATAAATAAGAATAGCCTTTTTAAATGTGGATAGATGTTACTGCATTTAATTATTAGAATTACATACTGCAAGTTTACATCATAGAACTATATACGAACAGTTTACAAACGTGAGTAAATAAACAAATCACGTTTACCAGTTGGTTTGAACTCAAGAACAGGCCTAGGTGCACCAACACTGACCTTGTATGTCAATATGTTACTTACAGTTTTAATCTTGTTTAATGTCTGCTTTCCCATTTAGAATTTAATCCAACCTGTAGAATTCTCATATTTATTTTGTGAATTTCTTTCTTCTGATAATTCAGTTCATGATCATGTAGTGAGCTGGAGTGGACAATGTTACATGCATTGTCAACCATTTGAGTAACTAGGCATAGGCCTATCGTTCAGAGGGCAAAAATACTATCTATTCTTAGATCAGCGG
This sequence comes from Typhlichthys subterraneus, assembly GCA_027564835.1. Classification (NCBI taxonomy): domain Eukaryota; kingdom Metazoa; phylum Chordata; class Actinopteri; order Percopsiformes; family Amblyopsidae; genus Typhlichthys; species Typhlichthys subterraneus. The sequence continues at coordinate 3,151 of JAODUH010002751.1, read as the reverse complement.
TGGTTGTAATTCAAAGTAAAAAGAAAAAAAAACATTGTAGGCTCAACGCTACAAAGCTATATAAATTGTTTTAGCTTGGCTTAAGCTCTAGCTGGTTATTCCGGTGCTCTACACGGTGCATTCAACTCCACTACAAGTAGAGCTGGAGCAGTGGGAGGGTTCATGTGATTTTGTTTGTTGTTGAATGCTTTCGTCATATATGCAGAAGTTGATCTGATGGATTAAGAAAGAAACAAGAAAACAGACACCTCAAAGAGGTAAACAAAAGTGTCTAGTCAGTTCTGGCATGCTTGCTTTTTCACATAAATTTAGTAAAATTTGTCAAATTACGTGACATTATTTCAGCCGTCGCGTATCTTACTTGCTGGCAGATAAAAAGGTAAAATGCACAACGCCTTGTCGCCGTTTTTTTTCTTAAAGTGAGGCCACACTTTTGACCGTTTAGAGATCCATCTTTCACACTGTCATTGTAAATGTATGCTAGGTTCTAAAATACACTGCAGCAATGCTGCGGACAGCATAATAGGCAAATGGCTACGCATCAGCTAAAGCTCTTTCTAAAAACTAAATCGCATTTTGGAACCGACTAGCAGAACCAAAATTCATCATCGGTCTGTGACCTCCAGCACTCACACTGGATAGGGTCGCAGCCAAGTGTGAAGGAAGCGGCTGGGTGAGGATTAGCACCGCTAAATCTGAGGCCATGGTTCTGAGCAGGAAACCGATGGAGTGCCTTCTCTGGGTAGGGAATGAGTCCTTACCCCAAGTGAAGGAGTTCAAGTACCTCAGGGTCTTGTTCGCGTGTGAGGGAAGCTCGTCCATGGTTCCACGACCTGGACAGAATCCGCATTGTTGTTCTTCAATCTGAGGTTTGACAATCGGCTGAACCCTCCTCTCCAGCATCTTGGAGTAGACTTTTACCATGGTGGCTGAGCAGTGTGATACCCCTGTAATTGGCACACACTCTCTGATCACCCTTTTTGAAGAGGGGAACGACCATCCCAGTCTGCCACTATTTTGGCACTGTCCCCGACTTCCATGTGTCATGGCCCGTGGCCAATCCGGCACTGGACAGCGCCAGGTGGCAGGTTCAGCACCGGACAGCTTCGTTGCCACGTCTCCGGCCACTTAAATTTCCACACGTGCCGCTCGTCTCATCTCCACGTCCTGGGCGGAGGTATAAGAGGCATTCCGTCTCGCCACCAATGCCAGTTTGTTGTATTCGATTCGATGCACGTACCTTGCCTTTCACCTTGAAGCCTCGTCAATGCAGCAGTCCCGTCTGCCTCGCTACTCATCGCCGCAGTCCCGCTTGCCTCCCTGCTCCTCAACGCAGGCCCGCTTGCTACTCTACCTGCCCTGCAGACCTGCCTGCCACTACAACCGGCAAGCCAGCCGGCGTGCTGACACTCCCGTCTCGCCGGCCTCCTAGCCCTGACGTCAGTATATCTCCTGCTTGTCCTGTACTCTAAATAAAGCACTCTGTTACTGTTTAACCTGTTGTCTCCTGCCTCTGCTTCCTGCACTTGGGTCTACGCGCTACGACACTGCCTTGCCCAACAGGGAGCGCTGCTGGGCCAGCTGGTACGAGCGGTTCAGCAGGCCACTGCGGAAATCACGGCTCTGGCTGACCGTGCCGATGCACTCCACGGCCGGCAAGCGGCCGCCGCGCCCCCTGCAGAGTCTCACTCGCCGCCTCGCCACTTCCACCCAGTGTCACCGCCTTTTTGTGAGCCGTTTGTCCCCACACCTGAACGCTGCAGTGGAGACCTAGGAACCTGTGGATCCTTCCTAGTCCAGTGTGACGTGGTGTTCGAGCAGCAGCCGTACTCCTAAGCTACGGAGAGATCAAGGATCTGTTTTCTCTTGGGCTGTCTTCGTGGAGAGGCGCTCGCATGGGGATCCGCTATCTGAGTGGCAGCCCTCACACAGGAGATGCAGAGAGTGTTTGACCACCAAGACCAGGGCAGCAAGGCGGCGGCAAGGCTGTTCACGCTCCATCAAGGTGCTCATAGCACCATGGATATGGCCATGGAGTTCCGCACCCTAGCGGCAGAGAGCGGTTGGAAGCACTCTAAGCGTTGTTCGAGAGAGCCCTTGATGATCGAGTAAGTCCTCTTCTTCCTTCTCTCCGCGAGTGGAGGACACGTCCACACCTGATCCCGAGGCAATGCAAGTGGGTCGAGAACGTCTCTCCCACGAGGAGAGGCCACGCCGCATTCGCACAAGAGCCTGCATGTACCATGGTCGCCAGGGCCACAGCGTTGCTTACTGCTTGGAGCGGCCGTCAAAAGATCAAGCCCATTCGGCGTTGGGGAGCTCTTAATTGGCATATTCCCATTCTCATCACCGTTCTCCTCACCGGCCGCTTCTTCCTGCTACCCTCCTACAGGGCTCCCAGTTGTTTACCCTGTCTGCTCTACTCGACTCCGGGGCGGATGCAAGCTTCATGGACAAACAAGTGGCAAGCCAGCTGGGCCTCATGGTGGAAAGTCAGTCAAGACCCTAGACGGATCCTGGCACATGTGGAGCAACGGACCGCTCCCCTCACCTTGTTGTTGTCCGGCAACCACAGGGAGACCCTCAGTTTTCACCTGATTGACTGTCCATTGTCACCACTACTGCTGGGGGATGCAGCAACACAGCCCTCAGATCGACTGGGTCATCAGAAGCATCATGGCGTGGAGCCCCGGCTGCAACTCGGCATGCCTATAGTCAGCGCTGCCGCTGGTGACGAAATCTTCTCCTCCCAGGCCGCCAGACCTCTCTGTCTTGCCGAAGGCGTACCTAGACCTCGCTCCGGTCTTCTGTAAACACTGCACATCATTTCTTCCTACGACATCGCCATCGAGCTCCTCCCTGGCACCCCACCACCATGCAGCAGGCTCTACAACATGTCCCTTCCCAAGCATGAGTCGATGGAGCGCTACATCCATGAATCGCTCACCGCCAGTCTCATTCGGCCTTCCTCTTCCCCGGTGGGAGCCGGGGGTTTTTTTGTGGGGAAAAAGGACGGCTCCCTACGGCCTGGTATCGATTACCATGGCCTGAACGGGATCACCACCAAGAACAAGAGAGAGTATAACACTGCGGTTTTCGTCTCAGAAGTAATCTGACAGCTATTAATTAGTATCAAAAAAGATATTAATTA
>JAODUH010002750.1:0-11820 GCA_027564835.1 Typhlichthys subterraneus | reverse complement strand
AAAAAAAAAAAAGGAAAATGATTCAATTAAATAATAAATAATTAAATAAAAATTAAGAATCACACATAATGTACTCCATGTATTTGCAGCTTGAAAATTCCAACAGAGCACATGTGAAAATGTAAGCAGAGCCCTGCTTGGCCGCACAGTTTTTCATAGATCTAGTCTCTCAAAGTGCACTAAATTGATGAATTTAACTTTAAAATTTAAATTAAAATTTAAATCTTCTTCCAGGGAGCATGCGTCCACCCCACCATAGTTTCATGGAATTATGTGGGAAACACTGTAATCTATCAGTAAAATATGAGTGGAACCAGGCAAGGTCAGTTCCTCCAACCCAGTTTTCAAGGTGACTAATATAGTGATTTACAGTAACAAATGAAGAATTTAAATCAAGACAGATTAAAATTGAACAGGCCCCAGTATCAGCAAAGCATTAGTAGCCTTAATATGAGCATGGACATCTGATTGATATTGCTCAAACATTTTATTGTAATTCATATGAAAGATTAGTTGGTAGGCAAAAGATGTGTCTATTTTAGCTAAAAAAGTTTGAAATTGGTCTAACATAACTTAAAACAAAGGAGTCAAGTGTGGTTTTCTTTAAGAGAGGTCGAACAACAGCATTTCGTAAACATAATGGGACAGAACCAGTTGACAATAACAAGAATATGTGAGCCAACAGTGTGAAAACTTCTTTCAGAATTCGTGGGGAGAGTATCTACTGTAGTTGACAGGTGGAGCAGTTTAACTGTAAGAGTATATTTGCTTTACTTATGTATAGATGATATTGAATAGGTGAGAATATTTCTGGAAGATTATATGAAGATTATTTGCCAGAATGCTATATACAGTATATATAATATATAGTTTGTGTTTGTGTGTGTGTGTGTGTGAGTGTGTAGAACTGTAGCATCCCTGAGGTGGGGTGTGTTCGTTTAGAGTGTCAGGTCGTGGAATTGGGGCGGGGCTCAAGCTCAGTGGTCCGTATCTCAACCAGACTGTGGACAAACACATGCACACAGGTATATCCCCATCCCCCCCCCCCCCCTACCCCCCCCCCACACACACACACACATGTTTCAATGTTCTGATCTCCCAGCTATTGATGCTGATGGTGACTCAATGACTTCCTCCAGTCTCCATATGTGGCCTGGTCTCCTCTGCATTCTATGCTGTCACCAACACAGTATCAAGAGTCCAACCAGAGCAACTACCCAGTGGACACACACAGGTATATGCCCACCCCACACACACACAGGTATATGCCCCCCACACACACACGCACACACACGCACACACACACCCACACACACACGCGCACACACACGCACACACACACACACACACACATACAGACACGCACACACACAGATTAAAAAAACCTGAAGCTACTATTGTATTATTACCAACATGGCAATAATAATATGATTGTGTGTGTGTGTGTGTGTGTGTATGTTCAGACTCAGACCAGTGTGTTATGGAGAGGCCCAGATGGTGAAAAAGAGATTCCCATTAGCTACATCATCCTGTCAATCATCTCTGACTCCTCCATTTAGGCCCGCTGTGTCTCATTTTCTGGAAGGTTTAAAATCAGTCAATCATTCTGCCTGTCTGTCTGTCTGTCTGCCTGCCTGCCTGTCTGTCTGTCTATCTGTCTGTCTGCCTGTCTGTCTGTCTGTCTGCCTGCCTGCCTGTCTGTCTGCCTGTTGTGTCTGTCTGTCTGCCTGTCTGTCTGTCTGTCTGTCTGCCTGTTGTGTCTGTCTGTCCATCTAACCTTGTATATGTCTGTCTTCTCTACTTGTCTTTCCATCTTTATAAATCAGTCAGTTTCACAGAAAATGTATACTTCAACAATCATGTGTGTGTGTGCGTGTGTGTGCGTGTGTGTGCGTGGGTGTGTGTGTGTATATGCGTGTGTGTGTGTGTGTGTGTGTGTGTCAGATGGGCTTCTTCAACCGTACACGGCCTCCTACTGACGATGACGATGATAAAGATGTAGACAAACAACAGCTGGCTCAAGAGACCAACTAAGCATTTACACGCACACACACACACACGCACACACACGCACGCATGCACACACACACACACACATACACATTTCCTCCCTTATCAATAACAATATAAATTGTAAAAGTGTAATATAATATATGATGTTGTCACAAAATATAAATGAAATCCCCTGTAATAAACTGTGTTACATACATAATAAAAGTATACACAACATGTTGAGATACTGTGTTCGGCATAAAGCACTGCTCCAAAGCCACACACATACTTTTGGTTAAAAAGACATAATTTACACATTATAACAGATTACATTACTGTAACTTTAAAACATTAAAAAGAGTATTTTGACTCTCTGGAACAGAAGAGAAGGTGGCATGTTTACGATGGCCTGTTCAGATAAGCATCTCAAATGTTTAGATTTGGGCATCGGGAGGACAGAGGTGCATGTCTGAGTTATGGCCAAATGACCTATTTGGACTTTCCAGGAAGGTAATATGTTCTGATTTATCTGTTACAGGGTCAACAGTTCTTTTACGCCTGATCTCAATGGGGGCAAAGTGGAATGGAAAACACTTTGTCTAGCACCAACATAAGAGACAGATAAAGCTAGGTTGCCATGTGTGTGTTTGGTCTCTGAAAGTGGTCAGAAAACAAACAAATAACATATTTTATTATAGGGTGCAAATCGAATCCTGCATTCACGTCTCCGACACCTAACATTATTACACTGTATGAAAAATGGCTTAGCAACACAATTAAATTCTATATTATATATCAGATTTAAATGAGTAAATTAGGTTTTTCTAATGGTACCTAAGCAAATTACACTTAGGTGAAACCGATTTTGTGTTTGTTACGGTAATATCATTTTTTTAATAATAATAACTGGGGATGTAACTGGTTTAAAATCAATGAAAATATGTGACGATTCAAGTCGAAGGAGATGTGAAACAAACCGTGATACACAATTTTAACAGCAGGCGTTGAGCTGTATTTCGTTTTACGGGCAGCGAGTAAGTTGGCATTAACAGTTGCAACAAGCACGGCGATAGTAAGTGTCGATGTTGAGGATGCCCCGTCTTTGTTCAACTCGGTGTGACACAATCCCATCACACCCCCACTTTAGCCAGACTGTCATGCTCGTGCTTTACAGGGAAACAAAATCTATGGTAAAAGAAAAGCAGATACTGAAGCTTATCAATTAGCTGGACGTCCAGCCAGGGCTACCCAGTTATGTTTCAATCACAGCTAATGTTATATGCAGCAACTCGTCCTCTGTTTGAAACACAATCTGGGGCTAATATTGCCGACAATTTTAAATCCACTGTGAGTGAATGGGGGCTTCAAAAGGCCAACCATGGAATCGCTGTTGTCACAGACTATGGACGTTGGTGTCAGAGAGGCCGGGCTCGCCCTCCATGTCAAATGTGAGATATTTAAGATATTTATTTTATTTCTATTATTTATTTAATGCATTTGAGATTTGTTTTCTTATTTAAAAAATATTTTTATTTTACATAAAAGATGTTTCAGTTTCACAAAGAAATATACAGAATTTTGTCTGAGAAAAAATGTAAAGTAATTTTCCATTTATAATTTGTCTTAAATCTCATATTGTAAAAAGAAATACAATTGTGAGAAAATCGTATCATGTAGCCAGTATTGTGAATTGTATCGCATCGTGGGTTGAGTGAATCGTTACATGCCTAATAATTATTGGAATTTTTTATAGACCACTTTGTCCCTATAGAGTCCTCTGTGTATGTAAAAACTAAATTATTAAATAAATAAAAAAGGGTATTTTCTGTTAAAGTTTAAAATGAATGTAACAACTTGTAAATGCAGAAGGCGTATACACATTTTGGAGCTTTTACAGGGACATGCCTTCATTTTCGAGTAAGACAATGCAAATAGCATTGAGTGGGGTTCTATTTATCTGTTTGCAGTCCTAACCTTCTGCTTAAGTGTGGTGCATCATGAAGCACATAACGGCAACGAAGGCCCTGTACAATTGTCCACTGGAAGACCTGAATAATGGAAGAGGGAGGGGGGTGGGGCAATTCTACTTGATGAACTTCACAAACGGGTGTCTTATATACATTTAATATAAGTAAAGGATATATGATTATACAGTGGTAACCACAAATGTTCCACCGTTTTTGTAGTGTGTTGCAGTCATTAGATTTGAAATTGGAGTATATTTTCAAAAAACAATTCCATTCACATGGTAAAACATCACTCTGTGTGTTTTTGTGTTTCCAATATAGTAAGTACAGGGTGAATGTAATTTACAACTCACTCAATTTCATTTTTATTACCCTTTGCCATATAGGCTACTATACTGTCCCAGCCTCAACCTCAAATTGTGATTGTTTTTGATTTGGTATCAGAAACTTTCCTCACAACTTATGACCATGTTTTTGAATATGCTGATGCCAAAACTTAACATAGTTAATAGTTTTTGTAGATTTGTTTTTGGATAAACCTTCGTGACCTATATAATTAACTTATATGGCCAATGCTTAATTAGGAAGACATGTTAATTGGCTGCCTAACCTATATATTGTAGGTGTAACCATCTAGTTGTTTCTTGTTTGCCATCTATAGTCTTGGTCCAGTTACCTGTGTTTTATGTTTCCGTTCCAGTCCTGATTTTATATCATCCCCATTTATTTCATTATTGATTACACATCTTTCCCTGTTTATTTAACCATTTAAACAATGGCATTTCTTCTGCTCCTTGATTCGTTGTGTGATGGTGTTTAGTTGCTCCTGAGTTGTAGTGCCAACCTTTTTATTTTTTTTTATTTTTTTTTTTTTAACCAATGTTTAAAAAAATCTTAACTATCCTCATGACCGTTTGTTTTAAGTTATAAAATATGTTTTCTATTATGAAATTAATTGATTATGCTTGAAAGATTATGCAATAATTATACAATATATAATACACAATTCACATCTCACTTTCTTTATTTTTATTTTGTCTGGGCAAGTATTTGTTCATTGCCTCTTTGTGGTTTTCAATAATGTTTGAATGATCGTAACTGTTGAATTGTTTGTCTGTTTTTCTTATTATTTTAATGTCTTCAAATTATTGCTTGTTTTTTACTCCTTTTTTATTGAATTCTTCAAGGGGGTTTATCCTATTGTATTAATTTGTATAAATATCAACTTATAAAATAAAAAAGAAACATTTTGAGCTTATTTAGCGCAGGCATGTAGCAAAACAGACAGGGGTTGTCTGCTTAACAGATACACAGCGAAAATACTAGTTATAAGCTATGAAATGGCTGCCTGTGTGAACATGCTGGTACTGTATGTATGGGGCACATTAATGGAACCCAGAATGGCCATAGCAGAATATAGGGCATTAGTTCATGGCATGCATGTGAAAATTAATGTGTAATGTAATGTTCAAAGCTAGAGTAATAGCTTGTTTTACATGTGTTCATACCTTGTTATTCCTCTTGTTTACAAGGCTCTCTCTCATTTCATGTTTGGTCTGTTCATTGTGAGCTCTGGGTGGGTATCCCTCTCCTGGAATATGATTTCACACTTTCTGCATTCTGTTCTCTTCTGTTTATTCTCTCTCTCTCTCTCTCTCTCTCTCTCTCTCTCTCTCTCTCTCTCTCTCTCTCTTGCTGTGCTGTGCTGTGACTCATTGTATCGCTGGCAATAATGATTGCCATGGATTTTATTGGTACGATACAGAGAGAAAGTATCGTCCTAGGTCAAACCACACACTGACAGGACCAGACACGTCACTTGCGTGTGGGTGTGTGTGTGTGTGTATAAAATGAAGGTAGACTACTATCTGAGGTTTAATAACAGGTTTCGGTTTGCTACAGTGTTAGGACATTACAAACTTTCTGGCAGCTTTCAAGAGAACACCAAGAAAAATGCAGTCATATGTACAAAAATACATTGTCATGAAACACAAACTACAACATTTTTTTGAGAACCTTACAATTTAGCAGACACACTCACATGGCATGCAGAGCTATAATTAAAATTAATGTAATGAATTAATAAATATGACATTGGGTGTAATAAAAATAAATTAGAAATTAAATGTTACTTAGTTCACTAACCACGTGTACTGTAACCACAGTTATCCATGTTACCCTGCAATCTAACATATTATGTATAGCTAAGTAAACCACTTCATGATCTGGGTATAACATAATGGCTTAGCTCAGCAGTTAAAGGTTGAATCAGCAATGCTGGACAGATTTCTGATTTGAACTGCATTTGAACTTATCAAATTAAATACAGCTCTAGGGTGCTCCCTTAGAAGTTCCGCCCCCTACACATTGGAAACACCAAGGCTGGGATATTATTGTGTGGTGCGAGCTGCACCAATTTGTTTGTGTTCCTATTTAGGAATCAGGGCTGTGTAGAACCACCAGTGGCGCAAGAGATGTTTTTTTAGGTGGGGGGGTCCCACCCGGGACTTGAACCCTTCTCCCCCACGTGAAGGTGAAACACATTACAAGGTCACCATCATAAAGTTAAAATAATTTGCTCCATCACATGTATTGAAATATTTGAGAGTAAGATTTACGTAATCTGTGGTTGCAGCGCAATTCTCTTGACATCACAAGGTTATGACATAGACTAGGCTCTACACTGATCAACATGCCAACATGATCATTGGTCAACAACATATATCTCCCTATTGCTGTTCCTGTAGCCTACATGTTTGTCATTCACGTGAATGGTCAAGATCGTGCATTGAGACTGGTGGAATTATAAGATACTGGATACTGGAAGATAAATCATTTTGTAGTTCTGTCTGCTTCTCTCTGATATTTCAGAACTATTATTTGAGAAATGTACTATTCCTTTGGAATACATCAAACACCTCAAACGTGGGGGGGGGGGGGGGTGGTTTTTTTGTTTACGAAACTGAGGGGATGTATCCCCCCCCCGTCCCCATCCCCCTACTGTGGCCCTGAGAACCACCAGATTATTCTTTCAGCAGGCACACAGAATGAACAGCTAGGCAACATGTGCTGGACTTGACAACAAGTGTATTAAGCTTGCAATCGCTGCCTCCACCTTTAATATGTGTTTATTGTAGCTAGTGATACAACAGACTGTGAAAGAACTGCATCATTCTAAGAATAAAGGGTTGCCCATATTGCAAGGATACATTTGAGGGTAGTAGCAAGCAAATCATTAGCACAGCAGTACAAACTACTTTGTCTGGGAGTGAAGGGCGAGACGGCTGTTTGGAATGCAGTACCGCCACAAGGCACAGACGCCAGCTCCAGCTCTACAATGTAGCATCACGAAATGACAGGGTGCCCAAGAGTGGGATGCGGCGAGGCCAAGAGAAACAGGAGTTGTATTGATGAAGGGCATGATGAAGAGCAAAGAGCAGTTCACTGCGATATACCTCCCAACCACACTCATCCCTGTCCTCAGAGAGGACTGCATATGAGGCACTGCCCTTAAGAGAGTCACACAAACACGGAGAGAAACAGTGTGGTGGTTAAAGTACACATATTAATGCTTATAACCTTTAATAATCATATTATGTCTTTATTATGCATATACAGTACATTTCTTTATATTATGTTACTGTACTGTTATTCATAATAACCTGTTTTCTTATGTCACTATGCGTATAATACAACACATTGCACTGTAACGAAAGGAGACTGTGTCTCAAAGGCCCATTGTATGGTGACCTTGTAGAGGCACACTGCTTGACTCCCACCCTCCCTATCCCAGGATGGAGATGGTTTGAAGTCAGAACTAGAAAGTGACCGTAGACAACAGTAGACAGACAGATAGAGTATACAAGCTTGAGACAAATTAAATGAGTGATTGACTCATTGATCAGTTGACTATTGTATCTGCCATATAAATGATTCACTCTGAGCCTGATGTGGGCCTCGTTCCATAAATGTGTTATTACCTAAATATTCCACCATACATAGCTGAGTCACAAAGATCCAACACTTCAACACATTTGATCCAGACAGACTCCCAGCATCACACAAATATGCCCCAGTAATCCTAAATAGGCCAAGGGTGAGAGACTACACCACCCAGGTAATTCTATTTACATTTATATAAAGTTATTTAAGACCAAATTGACATACAATAAGTACATTTGTCAATACATGATTATGTCGCACCCATCATTGTAAGCAGACACTATTAGAATAATGACAACAGTATGTCATTAGGGCTTACCTTTATACATTTCACAATATACATGACCTATTAATTATCATACCATTCACTCCACAGATTAATTGCTAACTTCTTAATTACCAGCAAAACTCTAAGACCTTCAGGGCCGTATTTTACGTCCAGTGCAATGTGCAAGTGTCTTTGCTACTGTAGTTACAGATCGGGTTTGCTATCCAGCGCCCTATGTTGTTGATACTTAGTTAAAATAGGGCCCTCAGAGTTTATCCTAACAGAGAGCAGGAAAGTTAAGGAAGGAAATAATTAAAACACATTGAGAGACAAATAATAGTAGGAGTGTTGAAAGTGTTACAGTATGGTCAGTTCTTCAAACCTAGTCATTGCTTGGCGGTAGAGGTAATTTCCTTTTACTGCATTGTAGGCCAACACCAGATTCATGAATGGGATGCACACCTCTACTCTAATTAGATGCAGGTACTGTAATAGTCCTGTGGCTTTGAATGATTGAGTAGTGATGGGGAAAGACAGGGGTGAAGAGGATTGACTTTGTTTGTTGTCTCTGTGTCTGTGTGTGTGTCTGTATGTGTGCGTGTGTGTATGTGTGTGTGTGTGTGTGTGTGTGTGTGTGTGTGTGTGTCTGTATGTGTGTGTGTGTGTGTGTGTGTGTGTGTGTGTGTGTTCGTATGTACCTCATCCTGTAGTTGTGCTGTTAGATTGAAGATATCTGGCAATTTTCCACAAACTCTCTCAGTCCGGAACTATATAAACAGATGTAGTTAGATTGGCAGGAAGACAGATATATATGTATATAGACAGACAGGCAGACAGGCAGACAGACAGATAGACAGATAGATAGATAGATAGAGAGATAGATAGATAGATAGATAGATAGATAGATAGATAGATAGATAGATAGATAGATAAAAAGATAGATAGATACTCACACAACTACCCTCTTCCAATGTTCTGTACAGAATGTTCTGAAAATTGTCTAGTTTCTGCAGATCCCAAAGACCTTGTGGAACCTGTTGCTTCTCAAGCACAGCCTGGGCCAACTGCAGGGTGCAGTACATTGTGCATACAACTGTGGGACACTACAAGAACAAACCACAACATTTTTGTCAACATCTGGTGTGTACTGACAGGGACAGAGCCTGAACACACACAATACCTACTTTCCTACTGTATGAGCAGTTACAGTCATCCGTATTGCTAAAGCTACAGTACCCTTTGCAAACACCACTATACCACCTCTCCCTAATACTGACTCTATAGCTGTTTGATCACTTATAACGTGTATGCAGTCCATAAAGCATTTATCCTATTCTAACCAGTAGCATGTTAGTGCTGACCTGAGGGTTGGTAGAGGATGGAAACATGATGTCAGTCCTATGGTCCAGGCAGGTGACAGGAAACACTGGCCCCTATAGGAGGGAAGATAATAATAATAATAATAATACACAGACAATCATCAATATGAAGATCAGTATAACAGTACATCATGTTATAGTGCCCAGAGAATACTGAATGTGTTCCCTTGTTTGTTAGGAAACTGTTCAAGAGGTGTGTTCCTGTAAGTCTCTTGTTCATTTGTTTATCATTAACTGTGTTGTTGTGTGTTGCATGCTGTGGACTGTGTTTGACTTGTTGTGTGACTCACAACTTGGTTCATGTTTTTTAAATACTAACTGAGTTGGCATTATTATAGATACATGATTCACACCTTGTGTGAATCAATCATGATTTAAGCAGGTACCGGTACAGTGAACTAGTTGGTTTCATACAAGCTGACTGCGTGCGTAGGTGTGAAAGTATCAAGGAACAGGCAGGTAGGGGTTAGGCATCTTGCCTAAGTATTCGTACAGATAATCCCATGTCTAGGATCTTTCAGCTCAGAAACAGCATCCCAACCAACAAGTATACCCTACGGAAGCCTTGTGCATTCATTTAGAAACGTCAAATATACGGCCACATATATTTTATATAACTTAGTAATGCTATTAGAAGAAAGCACCTTATAAGTATGATCAAGTTAACAAGATAACAAGATTCATGCTACCCTTGAACAGTGCACCCTCTTATTCGTATGTTTGCATGGGGTTCTTACCAGGTCTTTGAGAAGGTGATGTGCAGCCCTAACCAGGATGCCATGAAGAAAACAAGTGGGCATGCTGTCTACCTTTAGCCACACACTTGTCAGGTAGAGGAGGAAGAATATGCATGGAGACATCCTGAAGATCTAAATCCTGATATTGTGATAACCCACAGTTCAGCTGTCTTGAATTCCTGAGGTATAGAGTATTAGTATTAGTATAGTATTTCTGCATGTTTTATTACAAGTTGATGATTATATAACCTGTGGAACCAGTGGTGTATATATGGCAGATTTGTAAATTAAAGTTGATCAGCATCCAATCAGGAGCAAGATACAGTATAGGTGTCATTCAAACCCGCCTTTCACACACCCGCGGGAAACAGACAACAGCATTTGGTTGACATGGTGCTAAGACAGATGTGAGTCTGACGTTAGAGAATGTTTAGTGTCTGGGGGGCCAAACTCTGTGTTGCCTGCATGTGTGTCATTCCATGGTGAGTTATGATGAGTTAGCACTCAAGCGTGTACGCGCGCACACACACACACACACACACACATACACACACACACACACACACATGCACACGCATACATATCAATTCTATAGTGAAATATTTCTCCACATATCCGGGCCGATGCGGAGATGCTATAACCCATGCATGAATATTTGTGTGTTTATATTTGATTTAGCTGTCTTTCCATGATTGCTGTATTGATGGTGATAGTCAGTATAGAGTCAATGGAATAATTGAAGACTTACCAGAGTATACAGGCAGGGTCCATGCAATGACGTGCAGAAATGCAGACACACTCACCTTGTTCCCATAATCATTTTATAGTTGGGGAGGTGTATAGAGAGACTTTGAAGTCCACGCACTGGAATTCTTGAATTAACAGAATAATAAATCAGTTGGACAACGAGACCTTGAAACCCATCCCCAGTATCTTCAGGCTTTAACACTGAACCTTCACAGGACCTAGGGGCACACATAGAGAACAGGACACACATTTCTGCACAATGGCATATTGTAACATCTAGAGCACGATTAATAATATTAATAATAATAATAATAATAATAATAATAATACATTTTATTTAGGACGCCTTTCAAAACACTTATGGACATCTTACATTGCAAATAGTCAAATACATAGATATAAAACATTTTGCTGAGACATATATGCTATTGTAATAAACATTTGACCAAGGCAAAATATACGTTCTAGAAACAAGACACACCCAAACCAAAAAGATCTAGGAAATATACAAAATAAACAAAATAAAATAATAATACATGCTTGTTGGGACGGCAAGGAGGTCAAGTGACAGCAAACTTTCTTGGACGAACACCCTTACCTGAAAATAAACACTTTTATCACCTTATCCCCATACCCCCCATGTCCAAATTATATGAATTTAATATTCATCCATCCATCCATCTTCATCCGCTTATCCAGAGTCGGGTTGCGGGGGCAGCAGCTCCAGCAGCGGACCCCAAACCTCCCTTTCCCGAGCCACATTGGAAAGCTCTGACTGGGGGATCCCG
>JAODUH010002747.1:0-11822 GCA_027564835.1 Typhlichthys subterraneus | reverse complement strand
CGTGCATTGTGCAATGCTCTTTAATGTAGAACAACGCCGACACACCGTAATAAACACATATACAATAAACATTTTCATTTGAAAGCATGAAATGTGGGTGTAATTTCAGATAGGGCTTACAGCTTAAAGGCTCCGTGTGAAACTCTCGAGTCTGAATTTTGGTTCCGCATTATGCACAACTTCGCTCCATACGTTCAACATGCATGCACCGAACCGCAACGTCTGTACCGAAAGGTTCAATATGAATACACGAACCGTTACACCCCTACTTTCAATCATAAAGTGAACCTCTGCCAATCACTCGTGTACTGCTTGTATAATAGTGTCTGTAAAATAAACCCATTATGTTCCAGCAACTAACTTGATGTCTGCTGCGGCTGGCTGGCACCACCATCGTGTGCCCGAATGGGTGAATGTGAGGCAATGCTTTGCTTCGGCTTGCTGGTTAGAAAGGTGCTATTTTAAATGCAGGCTATTTACTAATGCTCTATTAAACCTCCTCAGATGTTATTTTGGAGCTGGAGCTCATCCAGCACCACCTGCTGCTGACACTTCTTTCCCTGGTGCCAGCGATGATCTTGCCTCTGTACATTCAGCACGTCACCTCATCAGCCGACGATACGATGTTTTGTCTTGGTGTTTTTCTTTATTTCTACATCTGCTTTTATATATATAATGTGTGTTAGATTTACAGTAGGAGTTTGAATGAACCATTGACAATAGTGAATATTATTGGCAGCCCTGAGGCAGTGAAGGGCTCCCAAATAAAATGTAGCTTTGGACCCCTTTAAGGCTTGGGCAGGCTCTGCCTACACTTTGTATGAGTGAACTGAGAACACATTCAGTACAGGTTGAGATGTGCCTTGCACATGCTGAAAGATGAATTAGATCAACATTTGAGATTTCAGAGCTCAACAAAAGCTCATTATATAAACGGTAACAACACACAAACAGCAGCATCTAGCTCTTTACAGCCCCACTTCTACATCCAGGCTAGCTTGCTTAATTTTTTAAAGTCTTCGTGAGGAGAAGTTTGAGGGAAGTTCCAGACGCGTTACTTGTCAGGCTATAGGTTAACTGTGTGCTTGGCAGAGCCATGGCTTCTCACCCAGGTGACAGCGACATCGTGTTCGACGACGACGACAGTGAAAATTCAGTGGATCGGCACATTCACACGATACGGGTGTGCGTGTGTGTGCGTGCAAGTGTGTGTGTGTGTGTGTGTGTGTTTGCTACTGGGAGAATTCCAAAGAGTGAACATGAACCTCCCTGCCTCTCACACACATATGCACACACACACACACACTTACTGTACACATACACACACACACACACAAACACATGCACACACAGACACAGACATACGCTCACACACACAAAGACATGTGCATGCACACACACACACACACACACAGGCACACATGGTCTAGAGGGCTCCAGAGAGCGGGGTCTTTCTGGGGCACTGACACCGGATCCCCCCCTCTTGGGTCCTGGGATCGGGGGGGTTTGTGTCGGTGGGGAGGAGGGGGGAGGAGGGGGAGGGGGGGAGAATGGATTGTCCACGGGTGCTTGGGAAGCGGAGGGATACCAAGGGGTATTACCGTCCCGGCCGCCGTGGCAACCAGATGGACAGCAGATGACATTTGTTCTCCGTTCTTCCCAACACTCCACAGCCTGTGTGTGTTTATGTGCACTTGCATATATGTGTGCATGTGAGTGAGTGTGCTTGTGTCTGTGACTGCATGCATGTGTGTGTGTGTGTGTGCATGAATATGTTTGTCCATGTGTGTGAGCGTGTGTGTGTGAGCGTGTGTGTGTCAGTGCATGCATGTGTGCGTCTGTGAGTGTGTGTGCGCGTGCGTGGGGCTGAAAGAGGGGGAGATCACAGAGAGGAGAGTGGTCTTTCTTTCTCATGCCTGTTCATTTCCATGACAGCTCAGGTGTGTCTCGACAACGATGATGGTTTCTCCACACAGTACCCTCCCATTGTTTCACAACACATTTCTTATGGAATTATACACACCTGTAAAACATTTGGCTTGTTAGAAAACAACATCGACAAACTGAAAATGTCCCATTCTCTCTCTGGCGGACAGGCCAATGCTTTTCACTCACCACTCTTTAGTTTGGACATTTTTGGAGGCCCCCCTTCAACATAAAGGTGAAGTCAGCTATTGCAAGCTAAATGTAAGATAATACACTATTGGTTAAATTCAACAAATATCTCCTCGCATTTTGCTATTTTATCGTCCTCCCTGTGTGTTGAAAACATAATCTGATACTTCTACACAGCCCTCCTTAAACAGTAACATAAACAAAGTGGCGAACGCCGCTCGTATCAACAAAACCGTAGCACTACGCTTTGCTTCACAATGCATTTCAATGTGTGGACCGCGGAACGATACTGTTTTGATTTGAGCTCGAAGTTAGCAAGATGACCTTGCCTTTAAATCTACTATCTGGGTATTGGCTAGATTTATTTTCCCATATTAGTGGAAATATACTGTATAAATTGCTGCTAGTTGTAATTGCTAGATGCCACTGTTTTCTAGCCAGACAACAGGATTAAAAAATAATTTAAATTAGAGACAGAGCTATTTGAAATGATATATTGGAATTAAGTAGTAATATGTTTTTGGTTACTAAAACAAAAGAAAAAAATTGCCAGTTCAATGGAGAGATGTGTCCAAACATGTGATTAATACTATATTAAATACAAAGCATATTTTATCATTTAAGTTTCAAGTTTCAGTCAGACTTTAAATATATATATGATAATGTGATGTTGTTACATATTACTGAAAATGTGATAATGATCAGAATAATAATTATGATTAATGATTGTAAACAAATGTGCAGTGAACTAATTTACAGTGAGCTAATCATTAGAATACAGACAAAGCACAATATAATACATTTTCATATGATATAATTTCAACAAACGATAATAATAAAAATGTGGAAATAGACTAATAATTAAATATACATAATTAAAGAGATATCAAGTACATTTAAATGTATTGCCTAAATTGATTGTGATTTATTTGTGCAAATAATAGGCTTACTTCACAAACACAAAAGCAAATAAACCTCTAATCTACAGAAAACATAATTTGCAGCAATCACATTCACATTAAATGTTTACCTTACTCTAATCATTATTGTGATGGTTTGTGCTTGTTCTAAATGCTATAGCTTTCTTTAAGAAAATATGTTCAATGTGAAGAAACATGAAGAAATAAAATGAATAGACAAATACAAATAATTCACATTATGTAGTGTGTGCTATTGCTGTTAATACCATATGCTTGTTGAGTGTTAGTGTGAACAGGGATGTTAGACAGGTTACAATGCACAACATCTCCAGATAACAAGCTCCAAGCTGTACGGGTGTCTAATAAACTGTGCAGTGTTGTGCACTAAAAACACACAATATAATAAACTATATCTATACATGTCCCACACAAGTATTCACTTATCTGGAGGAGAGAAACAGTGGGTACATTTGCCACCCACCGTCCAGATGGTTGCCTCCATACTGCTGTAAGACTGTTGCTCAAATTGGGATATGCTTGAATACCTCCCCCTATAGGAAAACCTGGAGATAACATGCAGAAATGTTTGGAAGAATGAATAGTAGACACTTTCTGTTTAGGCCTGCCAATGAAGGTACCAACTATTGAATAATATGTGCTTATATTATTGTGTTATTTCTTTAAGCAACCATAAGTATTCAATATGTAATATTGTATATTTCTGTTTCTCTTCTATGGTTACACACCTTGTAAAGGGGTACTTGGGCTTGTAGAATCATCGAAAGAAGGGCATAGAAGCCAAACCTGTTCCGTTCAGAGAACCAGTGTGCTATAATAGGTGACTGTATGTGATAATAATCCAGTTGTGTTGTCTTCAGTAGTGTGTACTATAGCTGCTGAAGACAACACAAATGGATTATCACAGTCCAGCAGTGTGCCAACACCACAATTGACCTTTGACCCTGACAACATTCAAGGACCCTTCCTCTATCACCGACTCCTACGTACATTTCCTCTCAGCTGGAGAATTAACTGTTTAATAGCTGCTTTTTGTTTTCGCCTAAAGCTAATGCATGCATGTATGTACGTACCGGTATGCATGCACACTATATTGCCAAAAGTTTTGGGTGGCCTGCCTTTAGCGTGATTCGTCACTCCAGAGAACACATCTCCACTGCTCTAGTGTCCAGTAGAGGCGTGCTTTACACAACTGCATCCTAAGCTTTGCATTGCATTCTGTGATGTCATGTAAGGCTTGGATGCAGCTGCTCGGCCATGGAAACCCATTCCATGAAGCGCTCTACGCACTGTTCTTGAGCTAATCCGAAGGCCACATGACGTTTGGAGGTCTGTAGCGATTGACTCAGGACGTTGGTGACTTCTGCACACTGTACGCCTCAGCATGCGCTGACCCCGCTCTGTGATTTTATGTGGCCTACCATTTCATGGCTGAGTATCTGTTGTTCCCAATCGCTTCCATTTTGTGACAATACCACTAACAGTTGACGTGGAATATTTAGAGGGAATTTCACGAATGGACTTATTGCACAGGTGGCAACCTATCACAGTACCACGGTTGAATTCAGTGAGCTCCTGAGAGCAACCCATTCTTTCACAAATGTTTGTAGACGCAGTCTGCATGCCTAGGTGCTTGATTTTATACACCTGTGGCCATGGAAGTGATTGGAACACATATGTATGTAGGTAGTATGTTTGTATGTATGTATGTACTGTATGTATGTATATACAGTACTGTATGTATGTGCCGTATGTATGTAGTAACCATACTGGTGTGGTGTCCCACCATATTGCTTCACTATTTCTCTTTTTGGGGTACTAATCTGCCAAATTTTCAACGCATTCGTCTTGATTAATTCCATTTTCAGTTGAATGTCCATAACAGAATCCTAGAGTTCGTTAAAGTATAATTTTTAACGAACTATGTTTCCCACTCGCGACACATACTGTGGTATGATGTGTATGGCTCTGGCGCCCCCTTGTGACTTTGTCTGTCACACAAAAAAGGAAAGTAAACGTTAATTTTGAGCCATTCTTTGAGGAAAAATAATCTACTGCATTTTAATTTAACAGTGGTGCTGCTATTTACCATTTATTAAACTTATCTGAACTTGAGTCACGTCATATATATCAACTTAATCAACAATATATTTAGACACACACAACAACTATATATATATTCAAACAAATAACAAATAAAGTGGGAACTTACTCTTTGCCACTATAATGTGTGCATGTGTGTGTTTGTGTATGTGTGTTTGTCAGTGGGCAAACATACAAAATCAGCAGGGGATTAAATGCTTTATTTCTCACTGTATACACACACACACACTGTTACACACAACTATATACTGTATGTACAATGTGTATGATGTGAATCAATCAGGTAATCGTAATAAAGGGTAAATTGCACCACCACTGTTCAATTTAAATGTACTAGATTAGATTACTTCAAATGATGGATTAAATTTGTTTTATGCGGTTACCAATACAAGTTACAAGTTAATACAAGGAGTCGTCAGATATAGGCTAGCTAGCCTATCTGACGTATACGTTTGAGAACATGTGTTGTTGCGGACACACCGCATGTGAGAGTTGGTGTGTTTGGCTCATATATATTGTAGCGATAGCGGTTGTATTGTATGTTTATTACGCACAATGTGATACGGTTTGTATTTATGTATGTGTGCTTGCTTGTATGTTTTAACTATATTGCTGCACAAATAAATGTCAACTAACATTTTCTTACTGTACTTAAGTACTTACTTAGATAGAGGGTCTGCTTACTTGTCAGAAAACATTTCTAAAGTTTAGCTTTTGTAAATTTTGTAGGCTATGCTGTTTTGTATATATTATATATATGTTACCCTTGTATATATCCTTCAGCACAGGTGAAATAGTAGGCCAAATTGACTTCGCTGCGGTTGCAAACATTTACGTGTAGTTTACCTGTCTTATCGCTAGGTGGAAGCAGATAGATATAAGAAAAAATATCGTAATAACGACATCGTAAAAAAACAAACAAAATGTAAACATATTCCACCATATTTGGCTAAATTCTAAATATATCTCGCCTGGAGAAACGCAACTCAATATTTCGATGATAACGTTTGATAGACTATCTTAATTGCTTATGTAAAGAGATCTATATTATTCCAAGCCTATATCAACATCAAGGATAGGAGAAAAACTTCAGAGCCATGGCTCTCTATAGCCTGGTCACATCCATTCACTCTTTCTCCCCAACCTACGCTTCATCCTTCCCTCCGTCGTGAAATGCACTGCCTGCCGCGGGCTTCCTCTGGCCGCGCCGCGCCGCTCTCGGCCAATCGCGTTTGAGAACAGGCGACATCTCTGCGATGCAGGAACCCCCTTTGCTCCGCCACCAACGCAAGCCTGGAGACAACGGGAGACGGATGAGTGCAGCAGCTCCGTAGACACCACCGTCTAAACCCTTTGGATTGTTTCCCCCCTCCCATTGTATTAGCTGTTACCCGCCACATTTCACCGACGAGGTGAATCCAAACGGATTATCAGGATGTCTGTAGCCGGGCTGAAGAAGCAGTTCCACAAAGCCAGTCAGGTACGGAGACGCCCGTTATGTGATCGGCCAATAACAACACATTATGTGGATGTCTGTCTTTGTATACGTAAATCGGATTCAATACGATCACAAATACAGTCCAATGATCGTGTTATTATGGATGCTGGTGTTTTAGCCTATAGCCTAGTATAGCAGTTATAACATGCGTTCAGCGAGTAATTCGGGTTTAACACGATCTGGTATTTATGAAAGATGATCGAGGCTGATCGCACGCATGGCTGGTAGTGTTGTTTATATACGGTACTGTAGAAGTGGACGACTCTTAGCGAACTTGTATGGTGTTTAAATAAGGCTACTTGCCACTTTGCACAACAAATATGGAACTACTGCAATGTTTTATGGAAATAAACAAATGTAGCATTGATGTGCTAAAAATGCTAAATTGTTGTAATCTTGTAGACCTATATCGACCCTTAGTGCAGTTTACATGCGACGACTACATCGGTTATTATTTTGTCTCTTACGTAACAAATCAAACTCACTGCCGTGTGAACAGTATGTATGTTTGTGCCTGTAGGCTTATTGTAAGCTCTCGCTCAGGCGCACGTCTCACTATTTCACACTGACACCTCCTATATAATAACAAAGCATTCAGTGACATACTGTATACCTGTGTGTGTGTGTGTGGTGGTGTATTGTCATATATTTAATAATTTAATATGAAGGTTTTGAGCAAATAACTAAGTATGGCGTAGGCTATTGCCTACAGTATACAGTATGGCTGTTGTAGATCAATTGTATCATAGCGTCAACACATCCTGTCGAGGCATGTGTCTGAGTGCGTCTGACTGAATTGTATATTATTCTCTGTTGCTGCTGCTGTTGTTGTTTGTCTTCGTCTGTGTCCTAACAAAGGAAGGTCAAAACACAACTGATGCCTTTTCCCAGTCGACTAAGAATGTTAACTCTGCCAACTCAAACATTTTGTTGAATAATATAGGTAACTTACTGTCAGCTCTAAATTATGTTATCTGTTTCCTCCACCTGCCTTTCTTTGTTGCTGATCAAGATTTGTTATCTGTGCTGGCTGTCAGCTAGGGTGTAGCTAGGATTTTTAGACCTGTAAATTGAAATTTATAATACATGCTGCTTGACATTCGTCAGTGAAATGCTCTGAGAAATTGTGCACTGTTTTGTAGTGCCTGCCTCTGTGTGAGTCTATTCAAAATATTCACTGAAGACTTCTGTCTAACGGGGACAGGATGGTCTAATGGTCTGGGTGTTGGACGCCTCGCCGGAAGGTGTGTTCGAACCATGGAGTTGACCTACCTGTAAGCATCCTTGAGCAAGATGCCTAACCCCACAACTGCTCCTGGTGGCTGGTCCCACCTTGCATGGCAGGAATTACCATCGGTGTGTGTGTGTGTGCGTGCGTGTGTGTGTGCGCGTGTGCGTGCGTGTGTGTGTGCGAGTGTGTGAGGCAAAATACTGTAAAGTTATTTGAATAAAAGCGCTATATAAAAGCAGTCCATTTACTAATCACAGCCTCTTTTCCATTGTTGATTTACAATAACTTGACCTCTTTCATTATATTCTTAGCTAGCTCTATGCTCAAATAGGGCTGTACTTTTAATCGTGATTTCAATTTCGGCTTCTATAGCAATTACAAAACAATATAGCAAGCAAAATCTTATCTTATCTTGTGTTCTTCTGAATGACAGGCGCACGCTCACTTTTGCCCCTTGCAGGGTCGAAAATGTGAAGGTGAAAATCAACGTGAAAAGCATTAAGGGACATTTCACAGTTGAAAGTGTTTTCAACTAAACGCACATCTTTCCAAAGTCAATGAGTAATTGTTTGACATTATCGTGATTTCATATTGACCCTAATAATCAGGATTTTTAATTTTTTTCCATAATCGAGCCCGTATCTACAGCTACATAAGAGCAGCTGAGGACCTCTCCTCACACAATCGCCTCGACAACGTGAACATGTATATAAGTCACATGGTTGTGCTTTGCAAAGTGTCCGGCATTTGCCAGTTCAGGTTGCCACGTTAGGTAGCCACATTATTTCCAGTCAGACCCTAGGTTCCTTCTAGGCTTTGAACTTATCTCCAGTCAGACCCTAGGTTCCTTCAAGGCTTTGAACTTATCTCCAGTCAGACCCTAGGTTCCTTCAGGGCTTTGAACTTATCTCCAGTCAGACCCTAGGTTCCTTCAGGGCTTTGGACTTTCAGGTAAAAAAAAAACATTTGAGGAACTATTACAAATGTCACTGTGGTAAATCAACCGAAAGGGTTATTTCCTGTCTACCACTATGACAAATTGTGACACTCAACATAAGAATATATGTTAAATGGGCAATTATTTTGACTTATGATGCATGTTAAATAGTCTTGTTTGAGTTTTCTTTACTTTTTATCCCCATAGGTCAGGAAGCAAGAGGTTATCCTCTTGCATGTGTGTTATGAAGTTACAGTAATGCTAGCTTTAGCTGTTTGCTGGCAACCATCGCTAGATAAAAGGTCATCCATCTTTAATGAGGCAGCGATCCAGGACACATGCTGTATGGCTGTATGGCGGTCTGCCTGCCAGTGCCTTCGTAAACATTTCAGCAACTCATTGTCGGCTGTGGCCCATTATCTGTCTGCTCAAACAGAACCTGGCCCTTTCAGGAGTTGCTGCACTTAGCCTCAGATTTATGCTTATAACAAGGTGTCTTATTGGATGAATTTCCCCACGGGTACGATTTCAGAAGCCAGACCCCACAAATGAAGAGTACAGTCGTCACTGTGCAATAACCTCAAGTTAATACTTTATCTTATCTTTGGCATTACAATAAATGAGGATCCATTTTAGATGTGGCAAAATGTTTCCAGCCGTCATTACAATCTACACCTACATAACTCAAATGGCCTTATTGGTTGCATAATAATTGTGTTTGTTCTGCTCTGGGCTCATAAGATAACAATTCAGATTATGTTAATTGACAAGTGTCATTGACAAATTACCTGAGATGGCACTTCAACCTGTAAGCATGACAAAGTAGATTCATTAGGCTGTCAGGAGGATATTGTTTGGTGAAAAAGACAAATCCCACCATAACTGTCATTCTATGAAGGAAACATAAATATAATTTAATTAATCTTTTTACAGGTGGCTTTTATCTTCCAACCTGTTATGGACCCTGGGTTGTTTTGCTTTGATTCCCGAGGAGGTAGAATAATGGAACAAAGTTCCATATCCGGCCTTTGATGAGCGAACTTAGCTCATCTGCCTTACTTTGTTGGCGGATTACAGTGCATACTACACCTGCTACCGAAACCTCGTTTCTTCCTTCCTGAGCACAGAAACACTGCCGTACTCTCTGTGTTCAACACTTTCTATATCCCTTATAATGCTCTAGGAAACACACAGCTGTGTTCATAGAACAAAAGCTCTCAGGGTGTATGTGTGCGTGTGCACGTGAGTGTATGTGTGATTGCGTGATAAACGCTGAAAGAATAGCTCCATTCATGGCGTTATCTTGCCAGTTCTTCACTTATTGAGTGTGGTTTACACCCAGACATCGGTGTCGCCTGCTGTTGACTAAATAAATCAATGCTGAACAGCAAGTTTCAGTAAGGATTCCACACATGCTTAAAACACACACACACACACACACACACGCACACACAGCCTTGTCTCTGCAGCGATCCGTTGTGGCTCAGCAGCAGCAGATAGTTCTTTTCTTTAAGGTCAGTGGAATCCAGGGCAATGTTGGAATGCGGGCCGGCCTTGTGTAATCTCCACGGTGATGTCTACACAATCCTAAACAAATCTCCTGCAACTGCTCACCCTTTTGAAACACCCCCCCTCCTCCATACACTTTACCTATCTTCCCAGGGACAGATGAACAACAACCTCGGGCACTCATCGTGTGGGCAGGATACCCAAGGTTGTCGACAGGCCCTGTTGTTGACTGAGTTAAGAGATGATTGAGTTAAGAGCTTTTTCTATGTGGTTTGGCCTTTCATCCACATGCAAACTATGCGATCACTACAGATAGAGTTTTTTGCTAAACTTATTCCAAGGTGAAAACATTTCGAAACTCCATTATCAGTGTTCATGTGTAGGGAAGACAGTTGTTTGGATTGTAATGTCAGTGTGCACCGTTTTCTCCTTTTTGTTTAAATTAGGTGTTTTTCTTGAAAGCATGCAATTGCATTTTCATGTGGATGGAGATATTAGTTTTTTAAACAGTGCTTGTATTAACAGGATTTCCTTTTAAAAATGAAGCAGGGAAATCCCTGTTTAAAAATGTATCCGTGAACATGTGGACCTTTTTAAAATGTATTTCAACGAAACAATAAGACTGAACTGTGATGAGACACATTAGTGCAGGGGATATTAATTCCATCAAACAAGATAAAGGAAAATCCAGTCTTATTTGTATTAGTCTTACTAATTTAAGTGAGAGCTCCGTTCCGTTACTGTCAGGGAGGAATCCTTGCTGAGTAACCACGGTAACTCGTGCATCTGGACTAGGCTGCTCCCTACCAGGTTAACATCAAGATACATTTAGCTGTGTTGCAAAGAACGGCCAATAGGCAAAAACATGATCCAAAAGACCATTCCGTCTCATTTCGCATTTTTTCTGAATAAAACCCGAGAGAGAATGTGCCTATTATATTTCCAATAGGGCTACATTAATATAAGAAACAACAATTTGGAATGCTTTTCTGATATATGTAGTAAATAGGCTTCAATTGCAATTGTAATCCGATTTAAACAAGATATTTAGCATTACAGTAGTAACTAATTTAACGAAGTTTCTAAAATCTGGTATTATAACGAGGAATGTGTGGGAAATATAATTTGAGAGCTAATGCTGATGACGTCACCAAAGTCGATTTAAGAACTCGTTCAAGGAGGGTAATTGTGTAAGAAACATTAACCCTTTACTGTACCCCGACACATTGGATTTAACAATACCAACATTACGCACACACAAAGGCACACTGGGAAAGTGGGCGGGGATTAACGCAGTGTCTTCTTTGCCTTAAATCACAACTGTATTGCTTTTTTATATATGATTACACTATTACTAATATAGCTCCATAAGCAGTCCCTGCTCGGTAGGTGTATGAACCATCGCTCTCATTAAGTCCCTTTTAAGGGCAATCCAATCCCTGTATGTCCAAAGCGAGAGCTGTGTATGGATTCTCGGCAGTAAGTCGGACT
>JAODUH010002746.1:0-11823 GCA_027564835.1 Typhlichthys subterraneus | reverse complement strand
TATATATATATACACACACACATATACATATATATACATATATATATATATATATATACACACACACATATATATATATATATATATATATATACAGTACATACTGTATATAACTGTCATGTGAATATGCCAGTAAGTCACTATTTGTATTATCATACTGTAGAAGTACTTTAATCTATTACTTTTCCATCCAAATACATGTTTATGCTTTATTATTTTATAAAACAATAACTCAGACATAATCTGATGTCAAAGTATTCTCCACATTTGAAATAGCTGAATGTTTACTACATATTATGCCTTACACATTAATACCTTAAATTTACTTTAGAAATATTATACTTTAAGTAAGTTAAGTATGTATTATTAAACACTAATACTTTGATTATACTGTAGTTATATTATACTTTAGTTAAGTTATGTATGTATTAATAAACACTAATTGTTTGAGAATACTATATATATATTATACTTCACATAAGTTAGGTATGTATTAATAAAGACAAAAAGTTTGAGAATACTATAGATATATTATACTTTAGATAAGTTAGGTATGTATTAATAAAAACTAATAGTTTGAGAATACTATAGATATATTATACTTTAGATAAGTTAGGTATGTATTAATAAAGACTAATAGTTTGAGAATACTATATATATATTATACTTTAGGTGTGTTAGGTATGTAATATTAAACACTAATAATTTGATTATATTGTAGATATATTATACTTTTGTAAATTAGGTATGTAATATAAACACTAACAGTTGAGTAGTATACTGTAGTTATACTTTAGGAAAGTTAGGTATGTATTAATTAACACTAACAGTTGAGTAGTATACTGTAGTTATACTTTAGGAAAGTTAGGTATGTATTATTAAACACTAACAGTTGAGTAGTATACTGTATACTTTAGATAAGTTAGGTATGCATTAATAAACACTAATAGTTTAAGAGTACTATAGATATATTATACTTTAGGTAAGTTGGGTATCTATTATTACTAAACACTAATAGTTTGAGAATAATGTAGATATATTATACTTTAGGTAAGTTGGGTATCTATTATTTTTAAACACTAATAGTTTGAGAATAATGTACATATATTATACTTTAGGTAAGTTAGGTATGTATTACTATTAAACACTAATAGTTTGAGAATACTATAGATATATTATACTTTAGTAAGTTAGGTATGTATTAATAAGCACTAATAGTTTGAGAATGCTATAGTTATATTATACTTTAGATAAGTTAGCTATGTATTATTAAACGGTAATAGTTTGAGAATACTATAGATATACTTTAGATAAGTTAGGTATGTATTATTAAACGCTAATAGTTTGAGAATACTATGGATATATTATACTTTAGATAAGTTAGGTATGTATTATTATTAAACACTAATACTTTGAGTTTACGTGCAATTTTATTAAGTAAGATTACTTTAACAAGAACTTTGAGCTTGACCCATCTCCCTCTCCACCAGCAAACTTAATTATATAAAACACACACACACCTGCACAATTACTCTTTTCATATCCTGTGCCATCTCACACACACACACACACACACACACACACACACACACACGTGCACGCGCGCACACACACAGTGCTTTATTAAACATTCTCACAGCGGCACAATCCCCTCTATTCATCTATCCCTCCCTCTCTCTCCTGCCATCCATCTATCCATCTCTCCTTCTTATTAACTTTCAAAAAACAACTATCCCCCTCGTCCCTGTGCTCTATCTATCTTGTTTTCTCTGCTGCCTGTGTGCACACACACGCACGCACGCACACACACACACACAGTGTGTAATGGACATTCCTTTAAAGCTCTCAGCCGTGACCAAAGCAAAACCAACTGACCTACGCTCACACACGCACACTCACACACACACACTCACACACACACACACACACACAAACTCACACACTCACACACACACACACACAGGCATGCATACATGAAAACACTCACACACACACACACACACACACACTCACACACACACACACACGCACACAGGCATGCATACATGAAAACATGAAAACACCCACACATACAGACACATGCACACACACACAAGCATGCACAAGCATGCAATGATAAGATGCAGGCAGGCTGTGTAGATAAAAACAAAGATTAACGCACACACACACGCACACATACACACACACACACACACACACACGGTGTATGAAAGTCAGTTCCAGGTCAATGAACAGCGCCACAGATATCAGTCTATACAAAGAATATGCGTGTGTGTGTGTGTTATTGTTATTGTGTTGTTCTGATGTGTGAGGAGCGTATGCCCATCCAAGATCAATGCAGGAGTGCCCCCAAGCCTCAGTGTAACGGAGATAAATCTGTGTACAAACTATATGTGGAGAGTCCATCTGACATCTTTTGTTTTTGTTTTTTACTGGCGATATTTCAATGATTTGTTGCATTTTTGGAAGAGATTACTTTTTATTCAGTGACACACCGCCTTTTCTTTGTAACAAAGTTGAAATGAGCGAAGCCAGAAATGAAAACCTAATAAATGTTGCTGTCGCTAATTCCTACTTTTCCCCCCAGATGGACTCAGAGGTTTTTCCTCATGTATTGTGATAGCAGGGCCTAGCTAGCGATAATTTGTATGTACGTTTCCATGTGAACGTTTGTGTTTCATTATGCTTGTTTCCCATCAGAGGCCTGTCGGTGCACGTCTGCCTGACTGTGATTTAGAGAGTCGGGTCTGTTTGGTTTCACACACGAGGACGTGTGCGCTCACTCCCCCCCCCCCCCCACACACACACACACACACACAGCAGGAGATTCAGAAGTCACTGGTTTGAAACCGCTAAGTATTGGCTAAGTGTCCTTGAGCAAGACACCTTAAGATAATTGCTCCCACCTGGTAGTTGGATGGCACCTTGACACCACCATGTGTGTGAGTGCGCGTTGAGTGGCCGCAAGGTTGGAAAAGAGCTGTATAAATTAGGGATGGCACGGTCCAGTCTGTTCAGTCCTGATACTGATACCGATACTGGCACTTTGGGTATCGGCCGAAACCGAGTACCGATCTGATTCCAGTGTTAAATTAAGTTTTAAATTAGATTACAAAGTAAATGACAGCCCATCTATATTTTAGGACTTAGATGCATGTTAAGAAACCTGCTGCTGATAGTGTGGCCTGGGTAGGTTAGACATGGCTGATGCTTGACAGTAGACCTACGTGTGTACATTCATTTAATTGGATCAGCCCCATGGATCGGTTACAACTGTCCAATTGTCACCGATACCGATCCAGCTATTTAGGTTAGTATTGGACCGATTTCCGATCTCAGTATCGTATCGGTGCCATCTCCAGTATACATGCAGTCTATTTATGTCATGTCGGGGGTTGGGTCTATGTATGCACATAACAGTGGTCCCTTTAAGTATGCCTGCTTCTTCCATTTGGGGCGTTGCGGCTCAAACATCTGCACACCACTTAGTGGGGGTGGGTGGGGGGGTGGTATAACATCGTTATACAGTATATGGCTGATGAAAGCATAGTGAATATTTCTATATACTGTATATTTGTATATGGTTAACTGACAAAGATATAGTGAATGTTTCTATATCGTTATACATTATATGATGAAACATTGATGAAAACATTTTATTTATATATGGTTGAATGTGGCTAACTGACGAAAACAGAATGACTATTTCCAACAGTCCTAAAGAGTCCTAACTGGGACGTCATGTCAGAATAGGAATGTAATCCCCTTATTGTAGTGTGTTAACTCTGCCTGTGTGTGTGTGTGTGTGCGTGTGCACGTGCGTGTGTACGTGTGCGTGTGCCAGGTCTGACTGCAGCAGCCATGGCAGAGCTGCAGAAGCTGCAGAAGATGAAGATGATGATGATGCAGAACGGCAATGAGTCCGACAACGATGACATGCACTCCAATACAGGTACACACATACACACACGCTCTCAATTCATTGTTCTGTCACAATACATCCATTGAACTCATACAGTATATTATACATGGAGTATATACAGTATATAGTGATGTACATGTTATTATCTAACATGGAACACTCAGTGGCTTGGTGTGTGGAGCTACGTTTGATTATTTTATTGTATGATTCATGCGGGAGAATTAATAATAATAATAATAAACTTTATTTGTATTTGTATATGTAACTGACGGGAGAATTGTACCTAACGAACATAGGTAAACACAATGTTTCATACATGACACACACACGTGTGTGGTGACCTATAACACACACACACACACACATACGGCCTGTTTTCTAGAACAGTCCATCTCGCTTTTGAATTATTGAGTACAAATAAAACAAAGAGCAGGAAGAGAGAGATATTTTCTGCTTTTTACTGTCTTTGAGTTCAGCACGTACACACACACACACACACGCAGACCATCCTATTCCCTGACCTGACAGATGGGGTTATAAAGTTACTCTCTCTTTCTTCCTCTTAATATTCCCATGTTTTCACTCCATTCTCATTTCATTCAGTGATATTTGCCTGTGTGTGTGTGTGTGTGTGTGTATGTGTGTGTGTCCTTGATTCCTTTTGTAACAGACACTTGCTGTTCAGGCTGGGGAAACTCCCAGCAACAATGGGCAGGGAGAGAGAGAGAGAGAGAGAGAGAGAGAGAGTGAGAGGGAGAGAGAGAGAGAGAGAGAGAGAGAGAGAGAGAGTGAGAGGGAGAGAGAGAGAGAGAGAGTGAGAGGGAGAGAGAGAGAGAGAGAGATGTCCTTCTCCGTTAGAGGAACAGGTTGACTTTAGTTTAGTTCTGGAGGGTTCCTGACCTCTTTAAGGTCCCACGCCTCACTGGAGGGAGAGAGGGACAGGGAGAGGGAGAGAAGAGGGGGAGAGAAGAGGGGGAGAGAGAGAGAGGAATGTTGGGGGATGGGGAGGGGTCCTCAGGAAGTGACGGATGTTCTGGAGGAGAGCAACAAATGAACGGCGCCCATATTGGTGTGAGAGAGAGGAGAGAGAGAGAGAGAGAGAGAGAGAGAGAGAGAGAGCGAGAGAGAGAGAGAGAGAGTTGTTTCTGAAGGAAGGAGATAGAGAACAGTGGGAGAGAGAAAAGGTGAAGAGCGATGGAGCAAAGTGACAGGAGAGAGGAGGAGAGGAGATGAGAGGGAGGGAGAGAAACAGCAGGTGTGAGAAAAAGAGCAAGCGAGGGAGAGAGAGAGAGAGAGAACATCTGTCCATGTGTTTATTCTGCTCATCTTCCCCTGGTGGTAATGGAGACACACAGCTGTCACGCACACACGTGCACACCCACGTGCACATGCACGTGCACACACACACGCACACACACACACGCACACACACGTGCACACACGCGTGCACACACACACACCGGGAGAGTAGCAGGCTGTAATGGAGAGAGACATTCACTAATTCAACTTAATGGAGAGATATGAAGATAGATGAGCAAGAGAAAGAGAGAGAGAGAGAAAGAGAGAGAGAGAGAAAGAGAGAGAGAGAGAGAGAGAGAGAGAGGCAATAACGAAGGAAGCGATGGGATGTATGGAATGCTCTATCTATCTATCTATCTATTTATCTATCTGTCTATCTGTCTGTATAGGTCACAAATGTTGATTATTTAAAAATGTTTAAAGCTAACTCGTTTGCTAACTCTTATTTGAAGCTAACTCGTTAGCTAGCTCGCCAGTTATTTGAAGCCAACTTGTGTGCTAATTCGTTAGCCTCTAGAAGCTTCTCCAGCCTGCAGCCAGGCTAACGGCTCAGGCATCCGTGCTACTCTCTCTCCAGGAGGAAGTGATTGCTCCTGGGACAAGGAGCGGCTGACCTCCCCTCCCTCTGCAGCTCACGGAGGAGGAGGAGGCGGGGCCGGAGGTGGAGGGGGGCGGGGCCCCGGGATGGGAGCTGTCAGTCAACAGCAGCTACAGCAACAGCAACAGCTACTGGCTAACAGTTAGTACACACACACACAAACGTGATAAAGACAGACACACGCACATTCAGATAAACGTACATACACAGATAGAAAACACACCTATATGGACATGCACAATTGAACACAGTGTGTGTGTGTTTAGAGGTGAGGTTAATGCGTTGTCTCCAGTGTAAACACTCAGTCTAAATTAATCTGCACACACTTTACTAAATGACTTCATTCATCAACACACACACACACACACAGATACACACAGACACACACACACAGCAGGAGGTGTCAAACACTCACATTGATTGTTGCATCTTTTTAGTTGTCGTGGCAACAGCAATCAGTGTTTACGTTTCAATGAAAGCTTTGCGCTTTATTTGTGTGTCTGTGTTTTTGATTGCGCATATTTGGACAACCAAATGTATATGTGTGCGTGCGTGCGTGTGCACGTGTGTGCGTGTGTGTGAGGGCTGTGTGAGGTATTTAAGTTAATTTGACAGTTTAAAAAGTGTGCGTTGGTGAGAACACCACAAATAATACACATTTAGATATTAGAGTAAAATATAACTATAAATATAAGCAACATAATGTATTTGAATGCCCCTCCAGCACACAGTGTACTGTGTTGACTGAGTCTTTATTGAACAGTTTGGTTCAATGAATCTGATCAGAACGTGTGTGTCTCTTTTATCTACATACTTGAAGTCACAGTTTAGTCCTCTTCGTGTGTTTCAATCATATTGTTATCATCTAATTGTACAGTGAATAGTTATTGTCATGCTAATTAAGTATATTTAAATTTAAGAGACAGAGAGAAATAAATGAAGTCCATTACAATAAAGAACCCCTCCCCCCACCCCAAGACACAACAGAGAAATGAAACATACACACAGTTAAAGCAAAACTTCCTATTTACTTTCCTCTCCTCTCCCCTCCTCCCCCCTCCCTCCCTCTCTCTCCTCCTACCCCCCAATGAAGAGATAAAAGGAACAATAGGCGTCATGCCCGACACACTGCCAGCGATCCGCTCATCGCACCGTCGCTGCGTAGCTGGAGATTGGTTGATTGTCAACCTACCAGGCTTTGGTTGCCTAGGTAACCCGCTAGTATATTTCCCACCAGAAACGATATCCTCAGCCCCCCGCTGGTACAGTAGTGGTCTCAGACGCCTGACGCTGAGAGTAGTTCAACTCGTTATCTGTTCCGCCCTTCGTCTGGACCTCACTGACGTTCCATTGTCTCTCATCGCTGCTGGTCGCTTGCCGTGTGTCCCCCCCCCCCTCCCCCCCCCCCCAGGGTTGGACCTGCCCTTCATGATGATGCCCCACCCCCTGCTACCTGTTGGCCTGCCCCCGGCGTCCGTCGCCATGGCGATGTCGCAGATGAACCACCTCAACACCATCGCCAACATGGCTGCCGCCGCGCAGCACATGCACACACACACACACCGGTCGCCCGTCATCAAGGTACGCACGCACACACACACACACACTCACACACTGCACACCTGTCATCAAGGTACGCACGCACACACACACACACACACACCAGTTTTAACTACATGAATGAATGTTAACTTCCCCTCTCTCTCTCTCTCTCTCCCTCTCTCTCTCTCTCTCCTCCCCCCCAGGAGAGAGTATGTGACAGCCCATCCCCGTCTCCATCGGTAGATGACACACCTCAGTCCAACGCCAGCAGCTCTGCATCCAGCTCCCCCGAGAGACTAGGTACTCACACACACATGCACACACATGCACACACACATGCATACATATAACCACACACATGCACACACACATGGTGAGACGGAGGTGTAGAGGATGGGTGACGGAGGGAGTGAAGATGGAGGGGTAGAAAGATGTGACTCTGTTCCTCAGGTCAGACATGACGATGATCTCACATCCTCAACAAGCAAAGGTCAAATCATGCTAACAGTTAGCATGCTAACAGTTAGCACGATAACAGTTAGCATGCTAACACACACGCGCACGCAGGCGAAACTTACAGACACACATATGCACACAGACAGGCAGACAGACAGGCAGACAGACAAGCAGACAGACAGACAGACAGGCAGACAGACAGACAGACAAGCAGACAGACAGACAGACAGGCAGGCAGGCAGACAGACAGACAGACAGACAGACAGATATAATAAAGGTGTTGTTGTGTTTCAGTCTCCAGTGATGCAGATGTTAATCTGAACCCCGACGGATCCATAAAGAAAATCACCAAGGACAAAGGTTAGCGTGCGCGCACACACACACACGCACACACACACACACGTCAGTTTATTTTTGCTTGTATCGATCTTCTGCCTTGTGGCAATCAATCAGAGCGAGAGAGGGAGAGAGAGAGTATGTGAGAGAGTGAAGGAGAGAGAGATGGTAAGTGAAGAATGGATGGTTAAAAGGGTCAGAGGTCACTCGCTAAAAGCATACCCCTTCTCCTTCGCTGTCCGCAGCATCTTTTTCACCTTAGACTCTTTCCTCTGGCTTCCTCTCCACGGGTGCTCTAACGTCATCTACCTGAACAGGCTCCCGGTGTTTCTGAGCATGTGCTTTAATAACGCTTGGTGCATTGTTTTAAGTTGGACTTAAATCATTTAATTAAGTTGAGAGACAAAGATGGAACGAGCACGCAACTACAGGAACTGTGCCGATGTGTGTGTGTGTGTGTGCATGTGCATGTGTGTGTGCGTGTGCGCGCGCTCATTGTGATTGCGTCACAGTGCCTGCTCAGCTCCTAATGCCTAGCACACTGACAACTGAGTTAACTCTGCTGTGAAATTAACTATGATTAACACACACACACACACACACACAAGGATGTCTTAAATCTTTGCCAATTAGCAACACACCTACATGTCAGAATACTAACGATGTGTGTGTGTAATTGATTTCCTTGAAGCTAGTGCATCACTTTTCATACCCAGTTAAACTTTAACCACACACACACACACAAACTCACAAATAGACATACAAAAACACACGAAACAAACACACACAGACACACAAACGCACAATAGTTGTATTGTAGCAAACAATACACTGTATATTTGACTAGTTTTATTGGAAATGAAAGGACAATTCGATAGTTATTGGGTTATAAGCCGTTATTGTTCATCTGAGTATTGTGCCGCTGGTGGAAACAACACAAAGTTCATGATGTCATCTCACCCTTCTGCAGACGACTCCATATTGGCTTTGCCTTTGGGCAAGCCAGCCTTTGACAGGCTGGTCTCTGGACAAGCCCTGCCCCCTGGTTTCCCCGCACCATTCCTATTCGCCGATGGCCTGTCGTCCGTGGAGACGCTCCTCACAAATATACAGGTACAGAAACAAACCAGAACATGTAATAATATACAGTAAAGCTACAATACAACAATAACATGTTCTAATATACAGTAAAGCTACAATACAACAATAACGTGATAACATAAAGCTACTATCAGATAAATCAGAACATTTGATAAAATAAAAAGTTCTGTCTGTCTCCATCTCGCTTTCTCTATCAGTACCTCTCGATTTGCTTTATTGACATGAAAGGTCAAAGACAATGTTGCCAAAGCATAATAAAACAACAACAAAAATGGCAAAAAAACACTGTCAACACAACAATTTGGACAGTACACAAGCATGAACGTCATTGTAACGTAACTGTTATACTGTACGTAGAGTATTATCAGTAGCTAATATAAAAGTCCTTGTAGGCAAGTCTCGCCACTCAGCCATCTTTGAAACATTGTTTAGGAAGCCTGTATAGGCAAGTGGCTTACGTCAATGCAACCACATGATTGGTTAAATAGGTTATTGCTTGGCAGTTATACAGCAGACGATTGGCTCTTTGGAATTATGTTATGTGTTATTATATAGATATATTCCTCCAACTGGCATATTTGCGTTTCAGAATTCTCCCACAGAGCTCCATTCAAACTGTGGCATGACTCTTCCAGAGCCATGGAAAGAGAGAGTTACGCCAATGGACATTTTTAACGGTCACATGGTTCATGGCGAGGCAAAACCTATGGCAAAAAAGTTCCAGGAAGTGCTTGTTGGGCAATTTGAATATATATACAGTATACAAATATATAGCAATAAATGCACAGATTTATATATCAAATAGAATTCATAGGGTACTTTTAATATTTTGCGGGAACTATTATGAGGCTCTACGATCCGCCCTTGCTGTGAAACAACGGTCCATCTCCAAAACGGAGATGGCGTGACTCTTTACATGGCTCTGGTCTCCTCTATCCTCCGAACCACTCCTGTGTTGGTTTGTGTGTGCGCACGCGTCTAACCTCTCTGTCCATCTCTGTCTCCCCCCCCCAGGGCCTGCTGAAGGTAGCGGTGGAGAATGCCCGTGTGCAGGACAAGCAGATCCAAGCTGAGAAGAGGGAGCTCAAGATGGAGTTGTATCGAGAGCGGGAGATGAGGGAGAGTCTGGAGAGACAGCTCACCTCTGAACTGCAGAGCAGAGGTAGCTGGCCGCTAACTAGCCACTTACTAGTGTTTTGCTATCCCTTAGCTATTTGCTATACATGAATTGGCCCTTAGCTAGCTCCTAACTTGCACGTAACTGGCAACTTAAATAGCTTTTAGCTAGCATTTAGATGTCTAGTCTGTGTCTAGTGTAGAGGTTTTCACGGGTCCTCCGAGACCCGAAATTCAGAGACCCGACCCGAGACCGGGTCCAACTTTTGAGTGTTTGACTCGGATCTGGGTCGGGTCTGACATAAATGCTATGATTCTCGGGTAAATGCGATTTACCAACTGGACCAGATAATTACTTAATACATATGTTTACATTATTATATGTAGCTTAATATATAAAAAGAAGCAATTACAAACTGTAACTGCTGTTACAAAAAGCAATGTTTTGTCATGGTTTGACAAAACAGCAGGTTCAGCGGCGCCGGTGAGTGATACTATTGCCAGCGTCCCTGAAAATAGGCAACTTTCTTATATTATACTTTTACTTTCCTGCGGATCTGACCATGGGTCCGTGATAGGATTTACAAATTGGAACATCGAATAGATCCAGCCTTGGCTTTCATTGGTAAATCGAAATTATGAACAAAAATCAGACCGAAATTAATTTGCTTTCTTTTATCATTTGACGGCAGTGTGAGTGTGGGAACCTGTGCCAACAGAGGAACGCAATTGGCTGAGGAAGATGTCTGTTTAATAAAAAAACATCCATGGTACTTCTCTGATACGGGTTTGTTTGTCGTCAGGTCAGTACGGAACAGATTTATACGTTCACGGGTCAGGTGAAAAATACTTTGGTTCAATTTGGATTGGGTCCAATTTTTTGGACCTGTGAAGACCTCTAGTCTAGTGTAACTAAACTAGACACAAACTAGCAAATTAGCACTTAGCTAGCATCAGCTAGATCATAATTAGCCCTTAGCTAACACTAAACAAGACAAGAATATGCCATTACGTAGCAATTAACTAGCCACTAACTAGACTATAACTAGCACTTGACTAGCGAGCCATTAACTAGTTGCCTAACTGTGTTAACAGGCCCTTAATCATCTTTACCGGCCCTTAACCAGTTCCATATCAATGTTAATGAGCCCTTAACCAGTTCCTTAACCAGTGTTATTGAGCTAGCAAGAAACCGATGGAGTGCCTACTCTGGGTAGGGAATGAGTCCTTACCCCAGTGAAGGAGTTCAAGTACCTCGGGGTCTTGTTCGCGAGTCAGGGGACATTGGAGCGGGAGATTGGCCGGAGAATCGGAGTAGCGGGAGCGGTATTGCAATCACTTTACCGCACCGTTGTGATGAAAAGAGAGCTGAGCCAGAAGGCAAAGCTCTCGATCTTCCGGGCAATTTTCGTTCCTACCCTCACCTATGGTCATGAAGGGTGGGTCATGACCG